>JAVSBS010003583.1:0-85099 GCA_033124195.1 Coracias cyanogaster | reverse complement strand
CGCGCGGCAGCGCGTCCCGCCGCGCGGCACCATGTGGCAGCCGGCGTCCGAGCGGCTCCAGGTGAGGCGGCGGGAGCGGGGCCGGGGAGCGGCGCCCCGGGACCGGCAGCTCGCTGCAGCTTCTGCCCCCGCCGCCGCGGGGGGACGTGCCGGGCCGGGGCGGGAGCAGGGACGCGCTGCCCCGGCGGCACCACGGGGGCCCGGCTCCGGCGCTCCCGGCGGGGTTCTGGTGCTGCCGGGCGGGGCAGCTCGGCGGGGACCGCCGCTCAGGGGGCTTCTTCCTCCGGTGCGGGCGAGCCCGGCCGCCGCAGGACCCGCGGTGCCGGAGCCTTGGGCTCCCCCGCGCCCTCTGGCCGCGGCCGGGCTCCGCTGGCCCCGGCGCTGCCCGTTCTGGACGCGTAGTTGTAGCGGTTCTCGTACCCCGGGTGAAACCTGAGGCGGTTCGAGAGCGGGATGAAGCAAAACCGACTCCGTAGCTCCGCCGTGTCGGCTGGACGTAGTTTTGCGGAGCAGGAGTCTAGGGGGAGAAGCGCGGGCGTGCGGAAGGAGAGCCGGGGGTCTCGGCCGGGGCGAGGGCAGGTCGCGGCCGCTTTCGCGTTCCAGAGCGAGAACTCGGCAGAAGACGCCGCGGTTTGATTGGCGCCGGTAGCGAAGCCGAGCAGACCCCGAGCCCGGCCGGTGGTGGGGGCGATGCCCGCGCTCCAGGTGACGCGTTCTCCTCCAGGACGAGGAGCTTGGCTTTCGGTGGACGGGGAAGACGTGCCACGGCCGTAGTTGGTGGAGCCCGGGGTAAGCGCTGTGTGAGCGCGTTAGTACTTGCTTGTTTCCCCGTGTTAGGCGGAAACTTGGTCCGGAATGGAAGCGCCGGATCCCTGCGCTCGGACGCACCGCGCCGGGGCCCGTGGTGGAGGCGGGAGCGCTCCCGGGGCCGCGGGCGGGGGAGGGAGAAGCCAGGAGCTGGGTTGGCCCCGTGCCCCCTTGATGGAGCCGGGCGGTGCAAAGAACACAAATACCTGCAAGAGCGTGCAGGGCTGAAGAGAACCCAGTGCAGGAGACGGTTGTGAGTGTGATGTTGTTTGGGCGCCTCAGGTGCCCGTGCAGCAGCGGAGGGCCTGCCTCGGGGGACAGTGGGGAAGCAGGAGGATGCTCCCTGGGCCAGGGCTGCCTGGAGGGGAGATGCTCCCTGGGCATCTTGCTCATCTGCACAGGCCAGTAGCCAGGGGAGCCCCTTCTCCTCCCTGTTGCTGGAGAGGAGCCGCGAGCACCAAAGTTCTCAGCAGCGGCCACTGACTTGGTACAACCTGCTGTTGGTTGCCTCTAGCTGGAGGCACCAGGCAACGTGAGCCTCCCAGAATGCAGAGTGCACCCGTACCCGTGGTGCTTGCCAACAGGAGTTGTTGGCAAAGTACACGAAGAGCTGCAGGTGCTCTAAAAAAAACGACTCAGAGTGATCTAAAGTTGCAGAATTGAATTATGCTTTGGACTTGCACCAGCTCCTAAAATGGGGAGAAAGGGAAAGCCTTGGAAAAGTCACAAGAAGCCCATAGTAATTCTGTGTTCAGACAAGAGGCTAAATAAGACCATAGTGAATGGTGGACAAAATGAATGCGGTGAGTGGAAGGATGCTGGGATGTGATCACATCACTAGGATGTGATCCTGCAATTGAAAGCTGGATCCTAATCCACATACACGAGTCAGAGTTGCAGGGGCAGTTGGCTATTTAATAATCCCAGCTCCTTTGCTTCCCCCCCCCCCCAAAAAAAAAAAAAAAAACAACAAAACTCCTTTGAAACCTGCCCATTTCAAGTAGTCTAATCTAGCCTTCTGTCTCCAAGAACTGTATGTTGTGCTTCACCAGCCTGGCCCGAGCTGCTGGCAGTGTGGCCCCCGCCCACCCCGGGAGAGCTCGGGCAAGGCAATAAACACGTGTTTTCCTCCCCTCCTCCCCCCCCTCAGCATCTGAATTCATTTTCAGGTGTCCCAGGCTCCTTCTCTCCTGGCACCTAGCTGCTGTGAAACAAATCTCAGTGCCATTGGGGTGTTGAGGAGTGGCCCTCTGCTTGTTCCTGGCATCACAAGTGGCCCCCCTGGCTGGCAAGCATTTGTTGGGAGGGCGCTGAGCATGGAGTTGTGGTTGTGACAGAGGGTATTTGGTCACTGGGTAGAGTAGATGACGTCTTATGGTCTCTGTTTGTGTCTTCTGTGATTATGGGTAATGCCAAAACTGTAGGATGTTTGGGGGATGTATAATGTCAAGTCTGGCATTGTCTTCTGTAGTTTTTCCCTTCGAGCTGATGTATGGGTGCAGAAAGCACGGAGCTGGCACAGCTTTCTTGGTGTTTTAACCTGCAAGTTTGTACGTGGTGTAATTTTGACCCAGATGTGTCTTACGTTAATGCTCAGCCTGTGGTGAAGGGCAGGTCTGTTGTTAGTCTGTGCTGTACTCTGTACTAAGTAAAATGTCAGAGAAAATATTTTCATCTTTCAGAATATTTCTTTTGGCCTGGTTCTGTAAAGGAAAGTATGAACCAACTTTGGAAGTGGATGCCTGTTGACATGCGTTGGTCCTGTTCTCGTTGCTGAGGCACGCTGTGTATGTGTAACTTAAATGGCAGCGAACGTCAGGGCGTGAAGGCTCCTGTCATGTTGGGACAGAGTGTGCAGCAGTCATCTATTGCTCATGGGTCTCCTTTCCTGGCCCCATGCAGTGTATGACAAGGCTGCATGTTCCCGGTCAGTGGCAGTTTGTGTGAAATCGACCTTGATTCCAAATGTGCTCAGTCGTGTCAAATTGCACGGTTTGTGCTGAAATTTTTGGCTTTAACTAAATGGGTACAATTCCAGTGGTTAGGTCAGCAGCAGAGCTCACGCATATGCAATAAGAATGAAGTGTCATCAGCAGCTGGGTTACAAAAATGCAGTGAACTGGGGCATGAGCTGGTCTTGTCTCTGCTGTTGTGGCCACTTGCTGCTGAAAGCTTCGTCTGCTGCTGAAATACGCACCCCTCTTCCTGAGGCTTTAGTTTCTGGCTTTGCTGGAATAAGTTGTGATCACTTTTTTTTTTGTCACTGTTCTCCACTTCTCTCTATGGAAGCTTTTCCTGTTATCCTGCTGCTTAGTGAAGAAGCCATGCTGTTTCTGGAAGATACGTTGAATTGATTTAAATGGATTAGAAGAATAAGCTAGAAAAATGTAAATATGCAGATTTCTGGAATTTTCTTGAAAATACTGTATAATGAAGCCTGCTTTTTCTTCTGCTGTTCCTTTCACCTTTTGTGATTCTTTCTCCTGTAGCAACGTTGCAGTTACATGTATTTTCTCCAAAGTTAGTGGGACAGTCTGTTAGTTGGAAACCTCAGAGCTGGGGTGCTGCAGAAATGCACCAGAGGGATCAAGGAGGCTCTGGTGTGGTACTCCAGAAGACTCTGATTTTGCAGGTAATACAGGCATTAGCATTATTCATGCTTAATGTAAAAGAGATGATCTGGACTGCGTCTTTTTTGAAAACATCTTCCCCCTTAATTTCTGTGGCAGTATTCCTTGTTTGTGTTTGGTAGAATATGGGTGACTGTATGGAACATGCATGCACCTCCCTGTCTCCTCTGCTGAAGCAGCAACCAGGGTGGGCTTCAGGGATTTAAGGGTTGTTCTCCCTGCTGGGAATGCCCGGGCTCCAGCCCGGGGCTTGCTGTTCCTTCTGGGTATGGTTTGCTTTGCTGTGCTTGCAGACCATACTGATTGTTGTAAGCAGGGCGCTCTGATTTTTGGGTTGACGCTTGTGGCAGCAACACTGATTGAAACAATGCCGAAAATCTTCTGGAATCTTTCTTTAAAATTATTTCCAAATGTACCCTCTGTGCCTGGTTCAGGATGCAAGGGTTGGGAGCCCTTGGCGATGCAGCTGGGATTTCGGAGCCGCTGGCCTCAGCGATGCTCCCATGAGAACTCTGAAGTGGTTTTTGAAAACAAGCAAGATCTTCATGCAGTTTTCGTGTGCCTGTCTGAGAGATGACTGCCATTTGCTTTGAAACCTAAATGTTCCTGGAAGCTTGATGCCAGACATTGTTTCTAGATAATAAATCCCTGTGGGTGCATAGTTTCCAAGGTCATGTTGTTTATAAGCCCTGTTTATAAGTCTCCCTGTTTCTCTTAACGTATGTGGGTAATAGGGATTGCTGTGCTAAAACATGTTTTCTCCTGGAGTGGGAGACAGAGCGGTGCTAATGCTGCCTGGCCTCAAGCTGTAATGCTGGCCATCCCTGAGCTGGGCCAGGCCCATGAGCTCTCCTTTTGGCAAAGCTCTCCACCAAAACCACTGGTGGGCAGCAGGAGAGACCCTCTTGCCTCCTGCTGCCTCCCTGCTTCAGGGCTGGACATCATTTGGTCAAGTGGCTTCATAAGGATGTGCAAATGGCCAAGTGTTCATGGTAGGACTTCAGTGATTCTCTGTCTGCTTATGTGGAAATTCAAAATTCTTCTGAACCCACAGTTTTGGGCCATTTCTGGGCAAGAATTTAATAGCAGATGGCCATAGTGTATTCTCATATTGCTAGAATTTATTTCTTTCATAAAATAACGTTCTGCTTATCTTTTAGTGTGCTGTGAAGTCCTGTGGGGTAGAGCTGCAGGTGGGGGAGGTGAAGCAAAGCAGGTGATGGAGGGTGGAAAGCTTCCAGTCCTTCTTTACTGGGCAAGTTTGATTCCCTGGACCCAGAGGCTTAATTTTGCCATCACGTAACTTGTGCAGCCCCTCTGAAGTGCACAGAAAATAAGTTTGTGTAAGGTTACTTTACCATACTCCTTGATTTCCTAGTGTAATTTACCTCCACATCACTAAGATATAGAAGTAAAAACACAGTGCAGCTATTGATGAAAGTAAAAACAGTGACAGCAGTGGTATTGGGGATGTTTGGGCTCACCTTCTGGGCTGTCTTCGAGCACTGCTCTCTGAGGCTTCATAAACATATTGCTTGTTTGGCTGGGATTTGTTAACTGTGCCCTGTAGCGGTGTGTCTCAAATTTACCGGTACTTTTAGATTTTGGGTTGATAGGCTCTGTTGCCAAACGTGCGTATTACATGCATCCACTACCATCTAGTATGCATGTCAAACACCTTTCCCATGTCAGGAACATGGTAGTTGAAACTCTTCTCTAAAGTCAGCTCTGGGCAGAGGGACGTGGTTGTAAGTGTGAAGCACACAAACAGCTGTCTAGGCAGAAACTGCTGCGAGACACGCATAGCAGGACTCATACCACTACCGAACTCTGGTTTCATTAAATGTTATGTCAGAAGGAAAAAGTGGAAAGTATTTGAAATTGAAGCTTGAGTCATGTGGATGCAAATGTCCAGGAAGTCTTACAGCCCCGTGTTTTGGCACTATATAGCTTCAGGATATCTTTCAAGTCATCCAAGTTTTTGCACTGGTTTGCTGCTATGACTTTACAGCAGTTGGGGATCTTTAAAACAAAGCTCTGGGATTCCAGCAAGCTCATCTGGCACCACTTAGATTGGGCAGTTCCTTTTTTCTACATTATTTATTCTTTGTAGAAAATGAATGGCTCTGGAAAAATGGTAGTTTTGGGAAGCATTCTATGACCAAAAGAAAATAAAAATCAGTGATCGCCTCCTGGAAAACCCCCCTGGGAAATGATCTTAAGGGTTCGTTTATAGTGTACTACTAGTTTCTGTTTATGGAATGGACAGCTTGTGTGGTGACCAAGAAAGAAAACAAAAAGCAGTGATTTCCTTGAAGGAAGGCAAACTAAAGCACTCAGTCTAAGTAGTTCAGAGTTCTAACTGCCTGTTTCTTTTCTCTTTGTCGCTGTTGGCAGCCAGCAGGATGGTCAGCAGTGGTGTGTCCAGAGTGTTGCTGTTGAGAGGTGTGCGAAGTCCTCACACGCGGCAGCGCTGTGGTGACTTCATTTGTGATTTGGCCCTCTGGGTAAGCAAGATGAGAGTCTGGCCCAGAGACATGTAAATGCGTAGCTGAAAAGTCCCTTTAAGCAAGTCTTTTTTTTTACAGTGCTTTCACGTATAATAATTGAACTTATTTGCACTTCAAATAATAGCTGGAAAAATTACACGTGACAGTAGCATTAGTCTTCTGGGCCGTTTCTGAGTAAGTGCATCAGAACTCTTTGACCGAACATTTTAAATGTGAATGATTGTAAATGTGTCCTGAGAAGACCTAATATGGCTTTTTGTGATTCATTTTTCTGGCTGAAATATTGAAATAGTTCTTCCTGAGAGTGGCTGGAAGCCGGGACAGAGGAGTTTGGGGTCTGCAGGGGACTGAGGGCGTAGGACCTCTGTGGTGATGGTGGCAACGTCAAAAACATCATCTGAGCCTGCAAGTTTCCCATGCTCCCCATCCCCTCCCTGAGACTGGGTGTTGAGAAACAGGAGGGACCGTCAGACTCAGAGTTTCCTCTCCGAATGGCTGTAGAGGGGGGCTCTTCGGAGCCAATCCCAGCTGCTCTACAGTTTTCCTTCAGCTGGGGACGAGCTTTCCTGCTGTCGGGATTAATCTGTGCTTGCTGAGCCGATGACAATGATAGTGACCTGAAAATGGTAGAGGTCCTTGGAGAGGGAAATTGCTCCTCCCACCACTCATTCTGGTTAAAAAACCAGGCAAACACAATTCCTGCTGTTGTTCATCAGACCTGTCTACTCCAAATTAATATGCTGAACCTCGTTTCTGGTGTTGTGTTAAGAAATTTTGTCCCCATTTTTCTATTATTTCCTCTGCTGGGGAGAGGAAAACCACCAGAAGAGTTGTGTCATGATGTGCTGTTTCTTGTGGCTCCAGCTTGGAGCTGGAAGGTGTAAAGACAAGCAGCAAAATTCTTATAAAAAAAGACATCAGACTTCAAAAGCAGGGTTCAAATTTATTTTTTTTTCCCCCTGATTTGACATTCTTTATTTAACAGAACCTTTTGGCCATTTTTAGCTTTTCCATCTGGATTTCTTTTTTCGTGTTTTTTGATCAGAAAAGTACTTTTTGGAGCTGAGGCAAACACCAAGCTGCAGCTCTTCAAGCTGCCTGGGTGTTGGAGCATAGTGTGTACCTCTGCCCTAACTCGCTGCACAGCGCGTCAGCAGAAGACAACAGTCAATTTCTTTTGTCTTTCAGAAAACTGTCAACTTAAGCATCTTTCCTTTTTTTCCCTAGTCCCTGGGAATTTTCTGTGCCTGACTATAAATTTGAATCAGAAAACACAGAAGTGCTTTTAAGAAAGAGCCTGCACAGCACAGATCTGCACAGGCTTCAGTTTTCACAGCTGTGCTCTGTTGTTTGGATTAGACTCAGAAGGAGGGATATTTTGAAAGTTTTACATTGGTCCTCTCGATGATAGTTTGGCTGAATGGGCCTACTGAGCTCCACCACGTGTGTTTGAGAGAATCCTGACAGAAGAGACAGCTTTGGTGCCTCCTGCTAAAGCGAGCTGCCGGAGGGACGTGCCGTGCTGTTAGAGTGCCGGGTGGTTAATTTTTCTGGTAGGCAACGAAGAGCAAGCTCAGCAGCAATTCCTGGGAGACTGCCCTATCTGTGGGCCGAGCTGCCCCGGCACTGTAGGTTCATGGGCCGTGCAAAGCTGCCTCTTGGTGTATGGGGTGGGGGCCAGGTAGGAAGCGGAGCCCTCTCTGTTACATTCTTGTTGGTGGAGCATCAGTGCCAAGGTCTACAGAAGAGATGTTGCTTTATACTAGATTGGACAGGTCAGTTTGATAAATGTATGTGAAATCACTCAGATTCAAGAATGTAATCTTATCTCCATGCCTTTGAATCCGTTAACTTTTATCTTGCCATTTGAGATGGCAGTGCAGCTTTTAGTGGTTTATAAGGAACGTCAGGAAGCATTTGTCTTTGAATGACTGTTTTGTTCTGATTTGGTGTTTAGAGACTCTTTTCTTTTTCATGTAAGAGCCTGAAGCTTGGTGCTAGCATGTGTAGCATTTTCAAAGGGCAGTGTTTTAATCTTGTACCTCTAAAATACAGGGTTGCTACAGAAGGAAGAGTTGTGCCGTTTGAAAGGCTGCAGGAGCTGAGGTAGGTCCTGCTGTTGCCTTTTCCTGCAGATCAGTTTTGCAATATTCAGTATTTAGCGACTTGGTGACTGTTTTGCAATGGGAACCAACTGGCACAGCAGAACATGCCTATCCATTGGAGGTGTGGAGAAATGACCTTCAAGCATATCATCACCTCCTTAATGTAATCCACTCAGAAGGCAGTGATAGCAATGCCAGCAATGCCAAGGTGACATCACCCTGGTGAGCAGAGGGTGTGATGCTGTCCATACCAGAATAGCACCGCACCATTTGCTTTGCCTGGGTGACTCACGGTACTTGTCGTCATTGTCACACTCTTTGGCCTGTCTAATCCTTCCTGTGTATGGGCACAAACAGGGTATGGAGATGCTAAAGGCCAGGTCTCCAGCAGAGCAGGAGCTGGGCTGGCAGCACACCCCACCCCGTCACAGAGAATGGGGCTGTAGTCTTGTGCTTTGTAAAATTCTCATGTATGTGGTGGTTTGTTGGGGTCCAGCCTTTGAACAAGGCTGTGGAGGAGAGTTTGGAGGCAGGAGCCTGCCTGAGGCTCTTGTGTCACTCGCTGCCTTCAGTTGCTTGCCTGCCTTGATAGACCTGACCAGGAGCTAATGGTCTCTGCAGCGAGAGTTTGTGCTGCAAGTGCTGCACGGGGATTTGCTGCTGGAGATTTACAGAAAAGCATGTGGTGGTTTTACTGTGCCCCATGTTCAGACCCAAGACTTGCTCTAGGAAATATTTACTGCTGTTCTGCTTGGTACACCTGGAAGTCACAAGGGAATGTGGTATTTCTAGCTAGTCGTCGTCTCTTGCAAACTAATTGTAAGTAAAATAAAGCAAAGAGAAAGCGTGTGGAGTCTGGCCAGAGCTTAGTAACGTCTGAACCAACTAGTACAATGTGATGTTATTGCTCAGACTTTATTTGGGATTTTGAAGTTTTGCCCTGTGTAGCTTAGCTTAGTTTTCACTGTGTGGTCGTTGTTCTTTGTGTTGTTGGTTTTTTTTCAAGCCAGTGAGTCAATATAAATAATTATTTTAAACAGTGAATGTGAAATGGCTTAAAAAAATAACGGTTGTTGTTACCGGCACTTATATTATAGATGCTCCACTGGAAGCTAACAGTGGAGGGTGTCATCAGCAGGATGCTCACTTACAGGGAGCATATTAACAAAGATCTGGAATATATCTCCATTCCTGGGCGGTATTTGATGCTGGAGGGATGTGTCATCCTCCCTTGGACCTGGCACAGATTAGCAGGGCTGCCCACTTCCCTGCCGTGCAAGGGAGCATGCCCTTGCTTTTCTCTCGGCTGTTTTGCCCTTTCCTCTCCTCCCAGAACAGCCAGACCCTGGATGCTGTGTGTCCGTCTGCTGAGGTACTGGGTGGACAAAGGGTGGGTCCTCACCTGGGAAGCTGAAGAGTTACTGCGGGGAGCAAGATTATTTCAGTTTCTAATGGGCATGTTTTGATTAGTATCTTATTTACCTTGTGTTAACCCCTAATACCATGTGGTTACTAGTATAAAAACTTATTCTTGATATGAACTACAGATGTGGCAGGATTAATGCTAAGTGGTCAGTATTTAGTACTCAGTTCAAGTAAAATCAGTTTGTCAGACTGCTTCCTTTTGTGGGGTTTATGTTTTTATTTCGTTGGCAAGAGTATGCACAAACAGGGTTCAGATGGCCAGAGCCTCCAGAATTCCATTATCTTAATTGAAAAATGTCACCCTTTGACATTAATAAATGATTTAGCTAGTACATGGTTTAGTCACTGGGGAGAAATGGAATTGGCTGTTGCAGCCATCCTTCACTTCTGGATGATAATGACAAACTACAGCCCACAGCTCAAGAATTTATAGCTCTGGGTTTAGGACATTATTTTTGTGTATTAGAACATCTCAATTCCATTATATTGGGTAACATTTTATTCTGCAATACCTTCATGTAGAAAAAAATGGAAAGTGCACAAAGGACATGCCCCTGGATTGTCTAATGTTGCTCTTCAGTTTTTTTCAGCCTGCAGATGTGTTGCCAGTGCTCTTCCTCTTTTTTTAAAACATCACTTTGTTTCTGTTGACTTTGTCACTTTCCAGGGGAAATAAGTTGTTCAGAGGATGTGTGGGGATTAGCTGTGTATTGAACTATAGCAGTAAACAAGTAATTATATTCTATTCAAAGTGTACGCTGTGCTCTGTGTGTGGATTTTATGGAGTCTTCTAGAAAAGAAAGTATTTTTCTGTCTGAAAAGCATTTCCTACCCAGTGACTAGCTGTAAAAAAACAGCTTGAAAATATTTCCTGGCCAAAGGAAAGCATTGGTACATACTTTGTTTGCCACTGTGGTTAACATCACTGTGTTTTTCTAGCACTGGCTCAGATTTTCTCAGTTTTATGTACCTAGTGTTAATAAACACAGGTACAGAAATAACAGTCTGCCTGAGCCAACTGGTTTGAACTTTTCTTTTGCTAACGCTGATGCTGGGATTTTGCAAAGGGTAATCTGAGAATTCAGGCTTGGCTTGGCTTGGCTCCTGTTTGAGATCACTGTTAAAATACTGATGACTTCGCTGCTGCTCAGGGGCCTGAGGGTTGTGCCTTGGCTTTTTTCTTTTTCCCTTTTTTTGTTTTTTAACAACTTGATCAGTGGGCAAATGATGGCATTAGTGCATTGAGGAGGTAAGCGGGCAGGTCCAAGCGCTTGCTGGAGCCCCATGCGCGGAATGTGCTCCACACGCGGCTGGGCAAGCCCACGCTGGACTTTGCCCAAGGAGTGTTTCAGAGCAGACCAGCTTTTGCCTTCAGAAGCAGAAGTGTGGTATGTGTTTTGGCTTCTGAACCAGGTTAGCAGTACCAGGTGATGAGCAGCTGTTGGCTTGCAGAGTTTGGAAGATGTTCTTCATGCTGTCACCAGTCAGCAAAAGAGAGCTGGGGTTTCCAGAAAATGAGAAGTCAAAAGCGGTGAGCACGTATGTCCTCAGGATTTCTGCTCAGCATCCCCTTTCATGCAGATTTTTGCTGTTGTCTTCAGGCTTTGCCAGTTGTGTTTCTCTAAGGGCCAGTGTAGGGGCTTTTAACATGTTGTGGCCAGTGTTTCACGGGCATTGCTCCTCTTAGCAAGCTGCCCTGCAGCAGCTCCTAGAGCTGCCTGTACATAACTCGGGAGGATGAAATTACTCCGGATTGTGAGTGCCCTTTTCCGTCTGTCTTTTCCAGTATTAACTTGGTTGTTTTCGCTCCTGCCCTCTCCCGGCCACAGCTCAGCAAAGCTGAGTGGAGCAACGTGGCCGTTTCCTCATGTGTCCTGACACTAAGGTTTCAGTGTCATTTTGCTGTTGTATCGCACAGCAAATGAACCGCTTAACCTGTCTGATCTCCTTGCCGATTCCTGGCAGGGCTTGTTTGCCTTCTTTCAGATCATTCATCACTTTAGCCTGACCCTCATAGTCTGGGATTTCTGTAGTACCTCGTTTTCTATAGATATGTGATTACAGGTGTGTTTCTGCATTAAATTGTTGCTTTTTTTAAAGTTGGCTGTTACGTGTTACTGTAGCAGACAACATCTAAAAATGTGTTTCCGAGATGCTAAGGAAACCTGGAGGCAAATGAGAAGAAGATTCCTAAATTTATTAGTCCCTTGCACTCTGTCACCCATGACCGTTTCCATACTAACAGATATGTTAAAACCTTGGGAGATCAGGGATGAAAGCAAGAACTGCTAGGGAAGGTGACCTCTGCGGCACCAAAAGCCAGGTTAGGCAGCCCCAGTGGTTCTTTGGTAGCTGCGATATTTGGCAAAGTAAGTTTGAGATGTTTTTGAAGGCCAGGTACAGAGCGAGACCCATAGATAGATCCTGTACACTTGCTCTCCCGAGTTGCAGAACACCCCTCAGCAGGTCAGACCTAAAGGCTGTGAGCTGTTTGTGCCATGTATGTTCATACAGGAGTGTACTGCGCTGGAATTATCACAAATCTGGAACTAAAGCAAGCTGTAAATGGAGAAGCTGTGCCAATTGAAATAATAAAAAGAGAGGGCATGCCCCTGATCAATGCGGTAGTGTAATTGCTGTAAAAGCCTGCATGTATTTACAGTAACAAAGGTCTCATTTCTGCAAAACTTCAGCCGTGTGCATATTTTTACGTACCGTGACCCACCACCAGCGCCCGCGGGCCTGTGCACTGCACAGCGAGTGAGGGTCTGAGAACTTGCAGGACAGAGGCCTTGCAAAGTGTTTGACATTTCAATGCACATCCATCCTTGCTGGAATTGAAAACATCTTTTATTCCCTGGGCTAGCTGGCAGCCAGCACGGAAGGCGTTCTGCTCTGTGTTTATCAACCCAGGGAGAAGTCCAGCTCTCGCGAGTGGTGTTCTCATCTGGCAAGAGCATCAATAGACAGTTTAACTGTCTTCCACTCTTTTTCTAGTTACTTAAACGTGGCCATCAGGGAGGAGTTTAATTCTTCAAATATGATGAGGAAGGGCCGAGGGTTTAAGCCTGTGACTTCCAAGGCTGTGTTGGCGGCCGGCCACCGCCGGTGGCTGGGTACGTGTGAGAGCACGTGGCCTGTCCCGGGAGGTGCTGCGAACCAGCAGCAGGAGGGAACCCCGTCCTGCCGTGCTGCCCCCCGGCCCCTCGCTGTGCTGCAGGGGTGCCGCCTGCCTGCCTGACCCTTCTGGGGGCACCAGCAGAGGTTTCACCTGTGGACAGTGGTTTTTGGGGGAACTCTGCTTCCAACTATTGCTCTGTGCTGCCATCTATGCAGAGTATATTCAGAGAGGATAAGCAGCCTGGTCCTGATGCAATTGTTAAGATACTCCATTTTAATTAGTCTAATTTAAGCCATGATGTATGTATAAAATGGGCCTTGATAATCTCGGGGCTTGGCTGAAACCCTGTGATCCAGGGCTGTAAATAAAGACCTGGCAGCGAGTGAAGGCTGATGGTCTTTAGAAGGGTCTTTTCAGATAATTCTTGTGCCTGTGTGTGTAGAAACTGGGATGTTTAAATGGTTTCCCCTGTAGCGGAGGAAATTTTAAAAGTCTCTAATGGTATATTTTACTGTCAGAGTTTCTTAATTATTAGAATTCTAGCAAGGAGATTTCTTGCATAAGTTGTGGCAGCCCATTTCACTAAGTGAACACCAGGTTTATTACTATATTAACTCGATAATTAGTTTGTAATCCATGCATAGGCATTTCATCCTGGCAGTTTTCTTGCAGAGAATAATTTGCCTTTTATTTGTTGAGGATGTTTTTTTGGTGAGAACAGAACTCCCATTCATGATGGGCACAGCAAATGCAGTAAAACACTATCATAGCTGGGATTTGTTGTACGCTATGGATTTATGTCAAGAATGTTAATGATTTGTTTGTGGATAAGTGAGTCTGTAGTATTGTGAAACAGTATCTGGCAGGGCTGCTGAATGGACATTTTGAGAGCAGAGGATTCTTGAACTGAAAAAGCTGTAGATATTTCTATGTTTCAAACTAGTCAGAAGTAGACTTAGGGATTTTAAACTGAAGTGTTTATTTAATGCATTGTCATCATCTACAGCTCTCATCTGGCATGGATGGGCCACTCAATAACAAGCAAAGAGGTTGTGAAGTATTTTGTAAGGGTGGTTAATCTCCTTCTAGTGGGCTTTAGTTTAAAAATAAGGTTTTTTTCCAGAAAGCAGCATGAAGCCTTAAGCAGAGCAGTGCAGCGTTTGCAGAGTTGATGTGGATCAAGAAGGTACTCTGGAGTTGCAGTATCTTGCTTGGGTGTACCACCTAGTTTAGCAGATTCACCACGTGAGTTTCCTGGCTGCCAATATGTTGCATGGTCCCAAGTACACACCTTCCTAAGGAGGGCCTGGAAAGGGTTTGCCATTTTCTTTTGATCCCTGTTTTCTTGGAAGGATACGTACTGATGGGTGGGAGAGGTGGTTCATTCCCTTCTTATGTGAGTCCAAAGACTGGTTTCTCTGTGTGTTGGGGGGTACTTCTGAGAAGTGAAACACAGTCCCTCAAAAAACTCATCTGGGGACTAGGTTGAACCTCATCCCAGGTAACGATTCCTTTCTTTGCCTGTTAAAATGTGCATGGTCAAGGTGTGGGATCTAATCAGTGGGTTATCAAATCAACTGACCAACAACTGATGTCCAGCAGCACAGAGTGAGAACTCTCTCACTATTTTGGACTCACGTCCTTAATCAAGCTAACGTGATTTTTCGTGCTATGTAAACATCATAAAGCTTAAAAAAAATGGTCACAGTATTTATCATCTACCCAACCATACTATAGAATTTTATCGCTGGTTAAATGGGTGCAACTGCTTAATCTGAAGAAGAGGTTGTCACTCAAGTGCAATTCATCCATTTTAAAACATAGCTGAACCTCTGGAAAGACTGCAGGTAGAAGATGACGTGTTTATTGCTGCTGCAGGAAGCTTTGCCATGTGACTTCATGCACCATGGGCAGCTGAGCCCCCAAACCGAGGGACTTCAGAGCTGGATTTGGGGAGTGTCAGAGGCACTCTGCATCCAGGCTGCTGCGTGAAGCGTGACTAAACTCTGCCCGATAAATTATGGCATGTTTTAAAATAGTACCTTGTACTTTTTAATGAGCTGGGCTATCAGCTCTGCATCAGTGGAAGGTTAAAATGAAGCAAGAATTGCTTTAGCATTACAACTGTGCCTAGAGGACTTCTCTAAGAAATTGCTTATGATGATTAAGTGAATATAATACAGTAAGACAACCTTGCTTCTTTGCTTTGCTTTTTTTTTCACACTGAGTGCAGTTTTGAAAGTTGAAACATGTACAGAGGGAAAGTCATGTTCAAATGGGAGTGGCTTTGGAAGCCGTGCAGTGTTCTCTGCCTTTGAGCGTGGAGAGGAAAGAGGGGTAGACACAATGCGTTGAGATGCAACTTTTATAGCAGAATTGGATTTCCTCTCGATACAGTTTGAATGTGTGCCAAATGGAAAAGGGGCTGAAGCCAGAGCACTTCATGTGCCGAACGGGAGAAGAATCTCTTCCAAACAGAACGGGCTGGGGAAAAAATGTGCATCTTATTGCGTGTTCCCTCTGTTGCATATGCACAAGTACAGCTCAATAAATGGGAAGACAGCCACCCTCTGTGATAGTAGATAATGGAGCAGCTGTGGGGGGCAGTCGGGCTAGCTACAATCTCACCTCCCATGGGACAGCAACACCTCGCAAGTGTTCTATGCAACCTGGGGCAGGTGACATGTGTTGCCATAGGTCGCTGTGCCAAGTTACCACTGAGATTTACCTCTGCGTCCTGTGTGTTATTTCTTCAAGGGTGGATTTGTTGCTCACACTTTTCAGAATTGTCTCCTGTTTATTCCTCAGAATGGTCTTGTATGAGATGATATTTCAGCAAATAAATAGTCCACAAGCTGCACGTTTCCCCTGTTCTCTGACACAGCAGCACATGTTCAGAGAGGGGGGCAAGGAGGGAAACTCTGCTGGAGCTGATGAACTGATTTGTTCCCTAGGTAGATGCTTGCGCCCTTTTCCCACTCAGATACGTACTGCACCATTAAACACTATTAAATATTGGCAGCTTCACAGTAAACTGCATTTGTGATTTGTCTGCCCTGTAAGCAGAAAAGACAATCCCAAATCTGCTTCAGGAATGACTTTACTCTGCTGGGCTGGGAATAGCGGGAATAGCTGCTGGATTCTGTTAATTTCTGACTATAATGGTGATAAAAGATGAAAGTGGAAGTGCTCCTGTTGTAGGGCAGGAGTTGGAACTAGTCATGTTTCTACAGATGCTACAGGGAAAATAGATTATACCCCCAGCCCTGTTTCATGTGCCAGTTGATGCTGGTTCCCTTTTAATCTTTACACTAGTGATGGAGTACTGCATGGAATATTTCTGACCTTTACTTCTACATATTAATTATTTTTAAACATCGGTGTTTAAGTGGATGCCATATCATTTTTTCGTTGTGCCCATGGTCATCCTTTCTGGATAACTACTGCACACACATGCCTGGCTTGAACAGCAGAAGATGTTGCTGCTTTGTGTTTCTGCAGGGAGATGCTATAGCTCTTCAACCTCTGATTTTCTCTGTTGTGCTCCTTGTGGTGTTGATGACACTGAGATGCACTGATACCCAAACTGTGCTTAAAGACAGGAAAAAGCAATTCTTGGAACACTTCAATTATGGTGGTTGTTGGCTCATAGCCAGGGGGGAACAGGCTTTGTTGAACCATTAAAGGTCTCCTGCGCTCATCAGCTGCTCAGACAGATGTTTATCTATCGGATTGTCTTGTAAAACTGTAGAATTGGCTTGTGCAAATAGCTGTGTGTGCAAAACTTGACTGATGTTATTTCAGAGGCTTTTCTAATGTCATCTGAAAATCTGTTCCAGGCAGAGAACCTGGATCCAGAATTGAATAAAAATGTAACAAGGATACCTTCTGCTCATGAAGCCATTTAAGACTGAAAATAATGTATTGGATTAAAGGTCGGTATGTTGGAGGGGAA
This sequence comes from Coracias cyanogaster, assembly GCA_033124195.1. Taxonomy (NCBI): domain Eukaryota; kingdom Metazoa; phylum Chordata; class Aves; order Coraciiformes; family Coraciidae; genus Coracias; species Coracias cyanogaster. The sequence continues at coordinate 68,546 of JAVSBS010003583.1, read as the reverse complement.
TTAGTGGTGATTAATTCATGTGGAGTTAAAGTGCCCTCTCAAAATGTGTGACTTAGTTAACAGCTTGCCCAGACGTTCCACTTTTGAGGTTATCTATTTCAAGCTTTGATTCTGGACTGAAATGACATACTTTTTTTTTGTAAAAAGGAAAATATTTTACTTGTGGTGATCTGTCAAGTAATTTACTAACAACATAAACATTTTTACAGACTTTCTTTTAAATAATAGTAACACTTGCAAAGCAAGAAAACAGCCTAGAAAACATCTAGCTCAGAATCAACCCTCAGGAAGAGAAATGTTAATTTTGAGCATTTGGCTCTGACCACCCTCTGACTTCCCAAGTGGAGAGCTAGTGTCTAAGATGTGTTTTGTGCCCACATGGAACGTTTTGTGCTGAATATTCTTGAGTAGCATGTAGGCAAAGAAGCTTTGCGGTGGGCAGTCTTAAGGATCTCAGCAGCTGTAATGAAAACTAATGGAAGTGAGTGATGATGAGGCCTTGTGTAGCTGTTGCCCTGTTCCCTGTGTGCCATATAGCTTCACCGATGGAAGCTCTCCACTGCGGTTCCCTTCTGATTATAATCCTCCATCAGGGCAGTTGGCCTTGCTGATCCTACTTCCTGGGTTAATGTTTTCTTAAATTGCTTTCTAAATGATCCTTGCTTTCCAAAGGTAAGAAACCTCAATAAACACTATGAGCGAGACACTTTTGCCAGACATCTTTAAAGTCTTTGCTGGAGTCTTCTTTTATTGCAGAATTGGGGCTGGCCCACACAGAAGCAGCAATGGAGATTCATATTGAATCCCTGTGTTTATGCGTCCATCTGCCTCCTATTTGCAGTCTACCCAGTCATTACCATATCAATAAGTGTTCAGAATCAGGCTTTTGGGGTTTTTGTTTGTTTTTCTTTTGGCTAGATTGCTGTCATTGACATCACTTAGTTTGACTAGGAGGTTTATTGAAAGAACTGTATGACCATTATATATGCAAATAGCTTAGATAAGTACAGTTGAGAAGCCATCGGAAGGGCTGCAGCTTGAAGAATTTCAAGTATATAGAAAAAGGTATTATAAGATTGATAACCCTTGTGCTTAGTGGTCAGAAGGCAAGTACCACAAGCTGCAAATCTGGACAGAAAGACATGCTATAAGAAGCATTATTGCAAGATCAAGCCGTAGAAGACATTTTTGCATGACAATCTTCTGGATTTATTTTGCAATTATTTGTGGTGGTGGTTGTTATGAAAGTGGAGCTTTTAGCATTCTTGATATAATTTGTGAATTTTGACTGAATTTGTAAAGCTGCTCAAACATTTTGCATCATTGGTGGTTTGTGGCTTTTTTCAGCCAAATACACTTATTTTTTGATTAAAAGAAATACTTGTCGTGAAAGTTTCTTTTTTTTTTTTTTCCCCCAGAGGAATGACTAACTGGTATTCACAAGATTTCACACTATTTTATCAAAGGCCCCTACATTCTTTTGCTCCCATCTCTTTCAGAGTAAATAATGTAGATTTCAGATGCATCGATTTTGAGAAAGGCCACCGTGTTAACGTCTCCTGTAGAATCACAGCTCTATGTGCTTTGAGGGGTGCTGGAATCACTACATCAGTAATGCTTCCAAGTTAAATTGAATGGGGCGAAGGAAGAAGATAGTGGGGAAGCGCTGGGCTGGCAGTTCACTCAATTCTGGCGGTTCTTTCACATCTATTTGACTATCTGCCTGACACAGGCACACGGGAGACTGTAAATGTGATGGGTATTCAGAATACTTCCATCGTGTTGTATTACAGGAATATGTATATATATATATACACACATAAGCTCTGCATCTAGAAGAGTTCAGGGCTTTAACAGCTCAGGCCCTTTCACCTCCATATTGATGCTCTGTGTTACTTCATTTACCCTAAGCTTAAAACATGTTAAAAAATTGTTTGCAGTAATTGACATGGTTTGTGCCAAGGAATCTTAGATATTAACAATAATAAACCCCAAACATTTACATTTTTGTTTCTTCTTCAACTTAATTTCTTGAAGTTGAGCCAAAACTTGCAGTTTCAGAATTGATTGGATTTTTTCAATGCAAAATTATTTAAATTGTAAAGTGGCTGGGAATGGATGTTTTGTGGTGGGAAGAAAGTTGAGGCTGTACTGAGGATAAAGATGTTCCTCTGTTGCGCTGCGGGGTTGTTTATTGCACAGCTGTTTTCTGTGTGGAAAGCTTGCGAGTCATTGTGTTGAACAAAGTTTGGAGCAGATTGGACAAAAGTGAGAGTATAATTATGGGAAAAAGAAGTAGCTTTCACAGTGTAAAGAGGTTGAATGATGATCCTTGTTCAGGCCTGAAGTCTTCTGATTCTGCTGGTCTTGCTGGAAGGGAGCATTTGGATAGTTTCAAGCTCTTCTGCTTTCTTTAGTTAAACAGTTCAATATTTCCGTCATCCGCAGCTCTTCATTTTGTTAGAGGTGTTGAATTATAAAACTGAAATAGCAATTTAGTTACTACACTAAAAAGTAGGAATAATTCTTCATGTAGATGCATGTAGTAGCACATATAAAGCAGTAGTATAAAGACAAGGGTAATTCTCTTCCTGTTGAACTTGATAATTTTGTTGCCATGGATTTCTGTGGAAGCAGGGATGTTTTTGTTTTTCGTGGCATATAGGATTCCTAAAGACTGGGATTTGGTTATGAATGAGCACATGTTTCCAGGATGGAGTTACTTGAGTTTGTTCAATCAGTTGTGGATTCCTCCAGTGATGCTGCAGTGCCTGTGTGAGGAGTTAGCTCTTTTTAATTGGTCCCAAATGCACTGGCAGATAGTATATTAACCATGCCTTGTGGGGATAAGGGCATCTGGTTGAATCTCATGGTAGATATTTTATTTCTTTTCTGGAGGGGTTTGGTTTTTTGTTTGTAGTCGACCCAGCCTCCCCCCACCCCTGACCCTGGCCTTTGTTCTAATAACTTTAGGTAGAGTTACCTACAGTGAGTAATCATTAGCATTTTGAAACTTAATACTCAGCCAAGGGATTAGTTAAGCTTCTGCAAAATTATCTGAACTTTGACAAGTAAAGAAGAAACTGAGGTTTTACAGAGAAGCTGGAGTCTGAGTATTTCTGGGTTTGGATGCTTAAATTGTGAGAACTCTGAAGCTTTATCTCCCCTCCCACCAAGCAGAAAGGACTTGTCCTTTGAAAATCAGGGAAGATTAATTACTTTTGAAAAACCTTGAAAACACAGTGCAGGTTTAACCTTTCTGTCTGGAGCACATGGATACAGGAGGGCTGTCCTGCCCGGGGGTGGGGTAGGTTAGCCATAGCAAAGGGGAGTGCTGTCCTCAGCCACTTCACTTGATGATAACTTTGCATTTGGCTGGTTTTGCTCAACCAGCTCAACTAGTAAGGCAGCTGCAGGAGAAACAGGGATGTAAATGAGTTGGCTTGATTTTCTTTCTTTGTGCAACTCTAAGGCTTTTCTGAATTAATGAGACACTTCATAGAAGGGTGTTTTTGATCACTTCCTGTAGACTCCCATATTCCTGATGGACACTCTCTGGTGTGCTACTCTTACAGCTTTAAGAAGTGGGAAGACCTACTGCGTGAAGTCCCCCTGGAGACAGGGGTTATGCATTTGCACTGTAGCGGGACCCAAATTTTTGTCTATATTCTGCATCATTTGCCTAAAGGTTTGTGTAGTCATAAGTACTGGCAGAGTCCCCCACGATGAATCATTTGCTGGTGGAGGCATGAAAGGAGTAATATTGCAGGAGATGAAATACCTGTGAGTGTAGTTAGGGCCAGGGAAGCCTCCTTGGGAAGGTGCATATGATGGGATAGCAGTGCTGGCCAGACATGGTTCCACTGGGGATGCTCTGGAGCATGGGCATCTGTGGAGAGACAGAAAGCTAAAGTCTTTCTCTGCCGGGTTTGGGGGTGATGCACCTTGATGGAGGCTTTTCAAAGAGGCTGACTTGCTGAAGAAGCAGGTCCGTTCACTTGGAGAAGGCTTGTGTCTATGGGAAGTAGGAGGACCCCATCTCAGAGACCGTCAGAAATGCCAGGCTTAAATCCTGGGGATGTTTCAGACTTGGAAAAGGTAGTGCTATAAATCACCACCAAGTGGACGGCTTTGGAGGAAGAAATGGATTATCCTGCAACTGTAAATACAAGAATTAATTAGATCAAAAGTTCATTTGGTTTATATTTAAGCAATACATAAGCTTTTTTCGCAAGAATTTGAACTTTTTGTTTCTGCATAGTATAAGGCACAAAGTTACCTCTAGCAAATAATTGGGGCAAATTCCCTGTTTGTAGCAGGCACCACTGTCATCCTGTCCATACCACTGTCTCAGAGAACAAATCTTAGAAAGACAAGGGAGAACTACAGCTGAACTACATAACTGCTTAACAAGCTATTGATTTATTGCAAAAAATGAAGGAGAAGAGGGAGAGAGTGAAATGCTCGTTTTGAAGGGGTTGTATTGTGGAATGTGGTGGCTGTCTGGCAGGTATTGTATGAGATGGGCTTGCTCTGCCAGGCACAGAGTGGGGAGAAAGAACTTTTTAAAGCATCCTGTGACACAGAAATTTTTGGAAAGCCTCCAAGAGCAAATTGAAAAAGCAACAGCCGCCTTCATGCTTGCAGGATTCCATTGTTTTAATATTGGGCCAACTACACCAAATAATACATCTACTGGAAACTGATGTAGGGGAAAAATATGTTGGAAAGCAACTGAGGGGTCAGCTCAAAATCAGAGTGAATGAACTTGACAAATCTGTGCTGCTGCAATGAACTTGTCAGATCTATGCTGCAGCATGTCCTATTTTGTTCTGTTCTTTCTCGTCAGCTCCTGTTTCTTACTTTATTTCCCCTCTTCCTTGGTTTGTGCATTCTGGTTGCTTTCTTTGTGTGTGTCAGTTGTTTTCCATTTGTCTTGTCTTTGGCTTGTATTTTGACTGCCGTTTGTTCTGAAAAATGCCGGGGCTGCTAAATACCTCTACTTGCACAGAGAAATTCTGACATACTGCTTCTCCATTGATAAGAAGATGAACAGTAGATAAGGGGGGGTGTGTGTGTGTGTGTCTGTTTTCGCTCAGTGCCATGTAATGGAGGAGTGCTTCCCAGGCTGGTTTTGTTTGCTGGACTTCTGAATGCAGTTTGAAGACCAACACCATCAGGAGTGGGATGGCAGCAAAGGGCAGAGTTGTTACTGCAAGTGTAAATGTTATTTACAGTGACTGCATTTAATAAAATACGCACACAGCTACCTATTCATTGGGTTTGAGTGGCATGAGAGCTGGTTCAGTCATGACAAAGTTATTGACGTTTGAGAGTTAACAGTGATTTCAGGGGCTAAAAGTTTGGGAAGCAGTTATTTATGAGAGCAGCTCAGCTGATACATTAGTGAAAGTCATTATGCTTTATTGGTGCTAAAAAAATGTTATTCTGGTATAAACCAGTTTGTGGTATGAACATGAACACCAGGCATTGGAAACTACAACTCATTTCAAAATATGTTTAGCAGTCATCAGTAAATAATAAGCTATAAAACCCCAAATCCAAACAGACATATTTAGATACTCATCTTCCCTCCACACGCCTAATTTCCACTGAAGTAACAGACTGAAAATTTAGGTATTGTAATGTAGAGATAGATCGTAGAACTTTTTATTGTAGTACTGTGACTTTTTTTACCTCCTTCACTGACATTTTAGGGAGGTCTTACTTTATTTTCATGGTTTATACATATCCTGAAATATTGACCCCTTCCTACTCTGATGTGGATGTCTACAGTGGGATTTTGGGTTTTGTGGCTAAACTGGCAACGTAGTCTCCAAATATCCTGTATATATAGTTTTGCTTAGGTCGGGGGGTATAGTTTGGCTTAGTGTAGAGACATGTTAGAGGCTCAGTCATGGAATTCTCATCTGGCTCTGAAGTTCCCTGTAGTTTGGAGGGTGTTTGTATCTGGGATTGTGTTTTGTTTGGGCAGCAGTCCTGCCGATTGGAACGGCATAAGCTTGGCAACGGAATGGAGGCGTCCAGCCAGAGCAAACTCAAAGTACACAGGGTCTGAGAACAAAACGTTTCACATGAATTAAATTGGGAGGAAGCAGAAATTCTTTAAAGTTGTAAGAAAACAAGGCAATGCGAGCATCACACGGGCAGCTGTGTGATCAAGGCTGTCGATAGGGAGTGCAAGTTTTATTTATAAAATCTTGATCGTTGTGTGTTTTTAAGAGATACATCTTATCAGCACAGAAAGAAGAATATTCCTTCAGAAACTGGTATGAGAGCGAGTGCTTGCATGCAAAGATCCAGTAGCATCTTTGCTGAAAGGCTTTTTGACGCACGACTGATTTTGGTTTCCTCTGTACCATGTACTGCAGCTGGGCTTGCCGTCCTAAAAAGGTTCCCTGTGTCCCCCTTCCTGTCATCTATCTGGTTTTCTGTCTATTGTAGGTTTTTCCATCAGAGCTTTAGCCTTGGCTCCCTCGTTATGCTCCGAAATGGCGGGAGGGTTCCTGTGCCTGGCAGCAGGCAGCGTCGCCTGCAGCATGCCGGGCGCTGCCGCTCCCAGCGTCAGGGGGTAACTGGTGGCAGGTTCAGTGGCACTGGTTCAGTTTCTAATGTGCAACCATGCAGGATGGCGTTGGGCACGTGGAGGGGTGGTAGAAGTTTGGGGGTTTTTGTTTGTTTTGTGTGTTTTCTGTGGCACAGCATTTCCCACAAGACTATTAGTGTTTATGCATTGAATATGCTTATGAGAGTGTGTAAGGTGCTGTTGATCCAGTATCACAACAATTATTAGACCTAAACACTGATGAGGTAACGATTAAACTATATTAGAAGTATATTAACAGGCTTTCAGTAAGGTGATGATGAAATACTTCATAAGTAAGTAGGAAGTTTATTTCCAAAAAATCCTCATGCATTTTCAATGGAATACTCAAATCCACAAAAATCCATATGAAAATAGCATAGTATCTAAATAGTTGATTCCACCCCTCTGCATAAATAAAGTGTTCAATAGGCACTCTCCTCACCTAAAGCACAAGGCCTGAAAAGTAAGGGCCTGGGCTGATTTCCTAGCTCTGATGGAGACTTCTTGTCCAGTTCTGGAAAATTACTCAGCGTCTCTGTGCCAACAGGCCCCATAATGGTTGTCTACATTGCAGAGGTGGAGGGGAGGCTAAGGAATGGGGCGACAGCAAAACAAGAATCTCCTGTCAAAAGTCAGAACAAATGGTTTGGCTTCGATGAAAGTAATCTGGAGTCATTGCACATCTAATAACTGCTGATTTATGAGTCAGACTATGAAGCTTTAATAAATGCTTATCCCCTTAGCACTGCAGTATGTTACTAGCTGGGAACACTACACTGATTTGCTTCATATCTGCATATTTTCTCCTTTAGATAGTAGCAAGCAAAAATGTTTGGTTTCTCAAATGAAGATCAATTCAAAGAAAAGAAAAATATCTGCCACTCCTCTGATTCCACAAAATTGATTTGGAAATTTTTCAAGGATTGACCTTCTTCACTGAGAAATTGCTGAGAAACTTTTCATTCAGTGACATTACTGCCCACTTGGATAGTTCTTTGCCCGAGCCTGGGGAGCTGTTTCTTGTCTGTTATCTCAAGTGACAAGTTTTGAATGACATCTATTTGTTAGTACCAGTGGTGACATTTACACTGGAGACTGGAGGAACTGTTGCTTGCGAAGGAAGATAATTTAAAATTCAGATGCCAAAGTCAAACGGATGAGACATTCAGCTCAGTATGAATGGTGGCATCTACAAAGGTCGATGGGATGAGATTTAAGTACAGAGGAAGGAAAAAGAAAAAAATGATGAATCCACAGTTGTTTGAGTGGTCTCAGATCCCTTGTTCTTCTCTCCATATGGCCATTAATAGAGGAACTGGGTCTATGAACAGTTTTATAATATGTCTGGGAGTGATCAGAGGTTGAATTTAGACCCTTTGGGGGACATACGTGGATTAGAATGAATCCTCTCATTTTGTGTGCGTTTGTTTTTTTTTTTTAATTAAAAACAGTCTCCTCATTGATAATAGTAATAATGAACATTTGCTGTCTCAAGTTATCAAACTTAACTCTCCCCATGGAAGCTTCCAAGGCAGTGCAGCAAGAGAAACACACAGAGACATCCAACTATTAACTCTCAATTTCCTGCACTAGAACTGGAGATAATTACTTTTCTCTCTCTGTTTAGCAATTTCAGACCATGTTAAAGACTAAGCTGAATGTCCTAACTCTTCGGAAAGAGCCTCTTCCAACAGTCATCTTCCATGAACCAGAAGCCATCGAGCTGTGCACCACAACTCCCCTCATGAAGACCCGGAATCACACTGGATGCAAGGTACTCAGGAGTATAAACTTAAGGAATGAGAACACTGTGGAGGTGTCCCATATGTGTGAGGACTCTAAAGACCCCAAAGTAACAAACATGGACATTGTTGTTGTTCTGGAAACCGCATTATCTGCTATATTACTATAAAGTTTATAAACCAAAAAAGTCATTGGGTGTTTCTGACCAGAAATTTTGCACTTAAGAAAAAAAGATTTGGGTCATGTGGCACAATGCAAATTGTGGAGGATTTTTGACAGCCTGCAATGAACATCGATTGTTGTAAACAATGTCATTGTTTCTGTAAGTGCTCCTGCTGAGATGGGAGATGAAGGGCCAACCTTTTTGTATTTGTACTACTGAAATAGCCTTGAAGCTTAAAACTCCCAAGTTAGGGCTTTTTGGTTGTAGGGGTTTGGTTTGGTTTTGTTTTAAGAGGAAAAATAAAAGGAAGCAAAGGGGCTAAGAGGAGACTTAGATCTTGATTTGGTCAAGCAGCATGATGAATTTGCCTAGTTGCATCAAAGCACAGCTCCTCTTCTTTAAACTTTAATGTTCTAGGAGCTTTGAGTGTGTTCTTCTGTGGTAAGAAGCCATATAAAAATAGCAAAAAAAATCTGCTTTGTTTGCATCTTCTGTTGGAGGCATTTTCCAGCCAGAACTGTCTTTGCCTTGCAGAGCCATGGGCAACCTTGCAGACTGAGGTGGCTACCAGTTTAGCTTGTGCTGCCAGTCGAGGCTTGGCAGCCAGGTCCCCTTCACTCAGCCCAGCTGCCAGTTATAGGGAGCATCCTGTCCTCGAGGATCTTGGTGAAAATTGAGAGAACTGGGCTTCAGCCTCTGTAAAATATCTTCTCTAGAAGAGCTGTTGCCTGATGCTACATGTACTGGGTAAGGTCCAAAGTGCAATTAAATATCCCAAACCTCTCCCCTGCCAGTGCATGTACACACACATGTGCACGCTTTTCCTTGCTGGAGGATCTGATGTGGGTGAGATGAGGTTGGAAGAAATTGCCTCCTGGTGTGTTTCACTGCTCCTCTTGGCATACTGTGCGGATGGCATTGGCTGCGGGCATGCTGTGAAGGGCTTTGCTTGGGTACCTCCAGGTCTGGGACTACCTCAGCAAAGTTTCTTCTTGGGAAGTGTTGTTTTCGTTTGAATTTTTGCCTGTCACAGCAGCCAAGAAGCAAGACCGCTGCTGGGTGTTGAAGCAGTGCTGCCCTGTGCTGACAGAGAATGCAAGGCCTAATACTCATTATATGGTAGCTCGTAAATAATTAGTGACCCTAATACTCTTTGTATGGTAGCTCGTAGTATCTGCCCTTCCACAGTGATGTCTTTTATGTTGACATCTAATGAATTTTTAGAGCATATTAGCTATCATAAAAGTGATTCATGATGTATCTGGCTTTCACCCCTAGTGAGAGAGAGTTTAGACATAATAATGCTTTCTTAAATCGGTTTATCTCTGTGAATCTGTGTAGAATTTAAATGAACCTTTTTACTTAACCTACAGTCCTTCAACTGGAGAAGATGGATTGCGGAGAGATGTTGAAACCCCTCTCTGAGGAGAATCTCATTCTATATTTAGAGATCTCTTTTATTTATTCATTTATTTTTCTTGCAATGTAACATAGCAGTGGTGGCTAGGGAACATCTGTCCCAACACTCCTCCTTTCCTGCTGGCACTGCCTCTCCTTCCCCGCTTCCCCCTGTAGCTAGTTCACCTCCTGCCAGTGCTGGAGTCTTACAGTAGTGGTTTTGAGGTGGTGGCCAGCCCCTCTTCAGACAATTCAGCAGTTGTGATTTCCATTACCCTCCTTGGAAATATGATTCTACATATCTGTTGTTCCTATGGCTAAGAAATCCACTCCAGTCATTAACTGAAAGGCTCTGATTTTACTCAGTCTGTCTAGTCAAAATCTTTTTCCCCTCTCTTTTTTATTCTGGCTAAATGTATTATTTTCTTATGCAGCTTGTATCCTCCAGCTGTTTATAGGTCATTAGCCTTTGTCTCCTTTTTTCCCTCTGATTATTAGTTTCTTGCTGAGAGATTCAACACTGGTGTTGCCCTAACAAAGCCATTATTCTGTAATACAAGTTTTTGCTCTATGGGGGTATGATCTATCACTTGTTCCAGGTGTAAGGGGGTAGATGCTGTGGTGTCACAGGTACCACTGAGCCTCTCTGGTTCTGAGACGTGCGCTCTTCCAGCAAGAGCACACATGCCGGCTCTTTCATGAGTCACACTCTTTTGATCCTTAATCGTTTTATTCCTCCTGACTGAAATCCCTCCAATTTTTCTCTATAATCCCATCAATAAGATAGCATCATTCTTCTGACAAAGGCTCCAGACATCTTATTTCATTGTGCAGTTTTAACATAAGCCTTAGCTGGCACCATCATGCTACAGGAACTCGACACATGCAATTGCTTTGCTCTTCAGAGGTCTGGTGTCGATGTTCTTATGCAATTGCTCTTTTCCTTGTCCTTTCGTCACAAGACAGGCTTCTCTTTTTCATTTGGCGTTAGCTGCTGAATCCCAAAGAAACAAAACCTTTCTGCTGAGATCCAATCCTGTTCTGTAATTGAATGGGATGGTTTTTAAGAATAGCAGAGAAATGTCTTGCTTGAATTAATCTAGGGGGAACCCTCACAAAATCTGGAAAGTTAAATAATTGAACAGATTCAGAGAGCTGCTCTTTCATTCCTGGTTCCAGGTCTGATGCAGCTTTGTTGCCATCCTGTTTCCTGAAATACGTTTGTGGGCATGATTCCACCAAAAGGAGAAACAGACAATATTTACACTGATCTGCAGCACAGAGCTTTAGGCACACATGCTATGGAGTTCGTGGTGCTGGCTATGCAGTGAGACAGAGGTTGACTTGGAGGCTGTAGTTCCCAAAGCACAACTTCTTGCCCCCTTTCGCCTCCTTTTGGCAGCAGTCCTGTTTGCAAATGGGGAGCGACAGCCCTGCACCCTGAGGTTGAGCTATCGCAGCCCCACTCAGCAGACAGCCTGAAACAGAGCAGGATTTCAGGGTACAATAAAGCACTCGGACTCAGGGTATTTCCTGGAGGGCTGTTTGCTTTTGTTTGAGCCATGGTGTACCTCGTTAGGTGAGCGGCAGGTCCGTGGCCCCCCCAGATGAACCACAACTTCTTGTCCTTCTCCAGTTGAGGTCGCTGGGGCAGGGCAGTGGGATACGGTGCCCAGAGGGTTGTCATCTCTCTGGCACCTGTGGTTGAGCACCCCCGTGCATCCTGCCTCTTCCCCGCAGTGGATATGGTGCTCCACCATCCACAAAGGCCAAGTGTTAAGGTCAGTAGCTGCTCTGAAGAATGAAAAAACCCAGCTAGTTTATTGCACACCTGCCAGTGGCAAGTCTCGCCTTAAGCTAAACCACCTATTGCTGGAGAAGGACAAAAAAGAGTTAGAATAAGTCTTTTGTTCTTCCTAGCTGGGCCGCGCGCTCAATCACAGGTTCCTAACTCGCTCTTACTTAAATAGAGCATGTTTTTGTATACAGGCATGAGGGTGATTTAGATGGCATGTATATAAAAATACGTCCATCCTTGTTCAGACCCTAAGGATTTTGATTAGGCTCTCGCTCTCCTGCTTGTCATTTTTTCTTGTCAAATGTGCACTCTTCTATTTCCGTTTTCTTGCCGTATCACAACACTAAGTACCACCAGATAGAAGCTGAAAATCTGGAGCATCTCTGGAAAATAAGTTGCTGTCTACTCAGAAATGCATGCTTTCTCTGTGCCTTTTAACAGATTTTGTTTAAGTTCTGCATGTTCTATTCTTCCTTAACGTTCTAATCAATTTACACTGATTCTAACGGTTCTTGATTTCTGTCCCTTTGAGCTGTGGTGGTGGCATGAAGGGAACTGCCTAGATTACTCTTCTGCTGTAGCTTTTCCAGGCACTGCTGTAGTAATGCAAAAGGACAGAGGTTAAAAATGCTGCCTGCAATTTTTGAAGTGGTGTTATAGGTTTAACTTTTCTTTGCTTTATATTGGGAGGCTCTTCAAGGTTACGTCAGTGCTGAAGAATCAGTAGCTCATTATTACCCACCTGGGTCCCAGTTCCCACCAGTGGACAAGCTTTTCTCAGCAGCCTGGGAGGCTGAGATGAGAGCAGCATAAACAGTGCAAATAATGGCATTCACAAGAGTATGCTTTTGTTAAATGGGAAAATATATATTTATGTTATGGCATGTACAGGCATGATACTCGTTTGCATACATACCCGTTTGCCACAACTGGTAAAGTGGCATTGTCAGACTAATGTATTCTGAGAGCAATGGAAGTTATGTCCAGTCAGATATGTTGGTGGTATTTTTTTTCCTTAGCTGTGGATCAATGACATTTTTCAAGCCATGGTTCAAGTAAAGGGCATCTTGCTATTCAGGAAGTTCTTATATCCCATCTAAAAGTGGTCATGTGTTTCAGTCAGCTTTGTGTTTCTAACTACCTTTATGGGACAAAGTATATGGCTGTTTTCTACAGATGGTGGAGTAACTTTGCTCTGAATATGTGTACAAATTAAAGGAAAACAGCCTTGTCTATTTCTCTTTACTTTGGGATTTTCATTAAGAATGCACGTCTCAAACCATTTTAAGGAGTCCCATAAAAAGAGTAGGACCACCACTCTGGAAGAAAAGAGCTGCTGACAGGGAGGACAGGAGGATTTCTAGGAGCTGCCCTGCGTGTTGGTGGCCAGCACAGGACTTGAACTACCCTGGGGCCTTCTCCCTGTGGTTTAAGAGGGAGGAACTCAAGGCTGGATGTACCGTGAGGAAAACTAGGGAGTGAGCTGGATTTAATAGAGGAATTTGCCGTTAAAATAGTCCTGTGTGTGCATACTCCCAGGAGGACTAGAGGATTGTGTCCCCTGCTCCTTGGGATGGGTGGGAAGGCTTCCAGTTGTTGTGGACCTTGCAGATCATGTCCAGACTGGTCCCCTGGGAAGCCTTCAGCTGGGAAACTTGCAAGGTACCAGGGAGGCCAGGCACTGTGCGCTGGTGAATGCTCAGTAGGTTTTTGCTTTGTCCTTCTGTAATGTTTTTCCCCCAGAATGGCCCCAGAACACCTAGAAGATGATCTGAGGGCTGGAGCACCTCTCCCATGAGGACAGGTTGAGAGAGTTGGGCTTGTTCAGTCTCCAGCAGAGAAGTCTCTGGGGACACTTTATTGTGGCCTTTCAGTACTTACGAAGGGCCTACAAGAAAGCTGGAGAGGGACTTTTTCAAGGGCATGTAGTGCTAGGACAGGGGGTAATGGCTTTAAACTGAAAGAGGGTATTTTTAGATGTAAGAAAGAAGTTCTTCACTGTGAAGGTGGTGAGGCACTAGAACAGGTTGTCCAGGTAAGTTGTGGATGCCCCCTCCCTTGGAAGTGTTGAAATCTAGGTTGGATAGGGCCCTGAGCAACCTGGTCTCATGGAATGGGGCCCTGAGCAACCTGATCTTGTAGAATGTGTCCCTGCCCATGGCAAGTGGTTGGAACTAGATGATCTTTAAGGTCCCTTCCAACTCAACCATTCTACGGTAATGCTGTATAGTGCATGCCAATAAGTTCTGTCCTTTGCAATCTGGCACAAAGTCAAGATACCAGTAGGAAGCACAGTGGTAACTGTAAGGTCCTAGATGTCTGTTAGGGTTTTTTTTTTTTTTACACTGTAGAATATTGTTCTCATCACAGTTGCTCAGGCAAAGCCTTCTGGTCATAGGAGCCATTAATTAAGGTTCAGATTTCTAAGACCTAATAGCTTTTGACGTATAAAAATTAAAATAAGATTGAAATTTATTATTATGGTTATGCCGAGCAGATGCTACAGTCACTGCTTATTGTTTTGTTCTAGCGTGACCTTGAGAAACATTTCCATCTCGGTGTGGCTGTTTCAGCGTAAGGATGGAGCTGTGATTTGTGTTGCTGGAGGGCACAAGGAGGCTGTTTCTTCTCCTTAGTACATGCAGGTCCTGCTGTGAGCTGGGAGGAGGCATCACCCTTCCTTCCTAGCACGTGAAGTTATTTATTGACAAAATCAAAGAACCTCTGTCTGTGTGGCTGTTGCTCCTTCCCATTATTGCAGTAGGCACCTCCCCGCTCAGCAGCATGAAAGTGCTGGGAGAGGTGTTGGCAGATCCTTTTAGGCTGCTTGTTTACAACAAAGATGTGTACTTTGTGAAGGTATTCTGTGTGGCACTTCCCCGAAGCCATGGGTATTGTTTCTTTGATTTCCATTGGAATACTGCAGAATTTGCATTTGGCACGGGTACCCTCTGCTTAGCAGCTGTACTATGCCCAAACCCATCAGTTCTTGTTTTAGGGCTGATCTCGTCTGCTGAAAGCTTCCTGTTGAAGCAAATGACATTGGCAGAAAAAGAGTCTGAAATTGGATTACAGATCCACTCCTCTGTAGGTGAGGTACTGTTGGCCACGGTCATAGATGCACAGGCTGCTGGAAGGTAGATTAATGTTGCTATCAAAAAAATATTTTATCAGTAGAGACAATAATGCCCTATGTGTGCCGCTTCTGTTTCTGTTGGTCTTGGGAGTACTCCTGCTCTTCTTGTACTGTTGCAATATCGTCTGCAATGCTGTGTGATATATAAATACATGAGCGTGGAAGAAGAAAGACTTTTCTTGATTTCTGGGGTGGGATGTCAGTGTTTGAGACTGATAACCTTTTGTTTGTTGGTTTCATTAAAGGTTTGGGGTTTTTTTGCATGGTTAATTAAAGGTTCATAATAATATCATCTTTAGGCAGTACTTCTGGGCAATTTTAAGACTTGGTGCATGTCATCTCTTGCTGATAAACTACCTTTATTGTAATCTACCACAAATATTTGACTTCAGGCTTGTGGTAAACTTTCTTCTCTGGGATTCTAGGTTTTATAGGAACAACAAGTGCAACAGAGGTATGATATTTCTTTTTTCTTTCCTTTTTTATTATTGATCTTGTCCTTAAAGTTTACAGTCTGGTTTGGAAAATCAGTAAGTACTCCTAGGTTAAGAAATTCCCTTGTACTACTAACCCAAGAATCTCTGGTATTCACCTTTAATCATATCACAGCAATATCGTATTAAAAGATGCACGTTGTCACAGAAATAAGATAGTGAATTTCACAGCAGTGTAAATTTGGAATGAAGTTTACCTGGTTTTATAATTCAATGAAAAACCAATGTTGAATTGGTAGCGTCCTGTTCACTTTGATAAAACAGAATACTGTTTCATACCCACTGAGAGTACAGTCTATCCCTTTTTGGGAGCTGATGTTCATTTGCCTGTTATGTATTGGGCTTGCTTTCTGATTGCTAGAGGGTAGCACAGTTGGGTAAAAAAACTAATGAGTTAATCAGCTGAAAGATGGTCTTAATTCATTATACACTTATGGTTTTTCTCACCTGTAAGGCCATGGTGACATGATCTTCTGACTAAAGTGCCCTCAAGATTTAAATGGCATAGCACGGGCACTTGGGGCACGGATAACCTTACATTTAGTATGTGCTCCTACACAAAGATTTCAAGTAGAAGGAAATTACTTTAACTTAAATGAGCAATTTTCAGAAGAAAAGGAAGTTGAAAGTGTCTTTATATTTTATAAATTTCACTGAAGATTCATTGAGCGGTTTTCTAAGAAAGATTTGTCAATGAGTAGTTATTTGGTAGGATTGTTTTTCATCCTCGGGGACTTGTTTTGTTTCAGTGTGTTATGGTTTTCCTTTTGTTGCCCAACATATTTTTCAGTGGGAGAGAGAAAAAGGAAGGTTCAAGTAAGAAACGGATTTAAATTAATATTTAAAGAGAAGGATCTGTGTAAACACTGGTAAAGTTGGGTGGGTACTAAATTGGGACTGGTGATAAGGAAAAGACAAAATAAGGTAAGATGTGTGTTGTGATTATTTTGAGATTGTCATTGAAGTTGATTCTGACTATCCTTTGGGACAGGGTGGGCAGAAGACAAACTGTTTCTAGTTCTTTATGGAAGCTGCTTTTTGGACCAAATTATCTATAGGCTGGGAGTAATTCCCGTGTGCTGATGTCTGACTCATTCTTTACAAATAGCACAATAATGAACTTCAGCTTTGTCAGCTATTTGTAACCACAGTGGCCAGAATCCCTCTGGGAATCGTGGTTAATGGGATACAATTTTTAGGTTGGCTTTGCTATGGTATAAATTGGCATACTTCTTTTGACTTGACTGCCATGCTAAGTTATTGTCTAAGAATTTGGCCTTTTAGTTTGGCATGTGGCTTGGGATTCCTAAGGATTGAAAGCAGTCTGTTAATGAAATTGACGTAGTTGAGTACAGCATGCATGAACCAGAGCCGTTTGTCGTTTGTTATTAGGCAGAATTGTTACAAATGTTAAGTAATTTTTGAAATTATTTTTATGAAACAGCTTGATAGTGATTTCAAAGAAAGGTTTTCACCCCAGAGTTTTGCCTTGAGTTACATTTGAACGTCTTCATACAAGGCCAAACAGATTGTGTGACTGTGCATTCCCAGGTGGAAAATGTGATCTACATCTAATAAATATATTGAATATATAATTTCAGTTTGGAATAGGCTGTAGCACCACCTTAGAAATACCGAGGATAAACTGAATGACTGTAATTACCAGTGACTTACTGATGAGCTGCTCTACTTTTTTTGTTCTGCAAGACTTTCCTTACCTGTGTGTATAGGTTTTTGCTTAATGTTACCGCTTCTGTGCAGGCAGTGTGTGCATCTCCAGGGTGAAACCTGTCCCGGAGCAAGGGACTAGCATACAGCCCTTGCTGTAGCCTCATGTGGGGCAGGTGGGTGAGTTGTCTGGAGCGTGAGGCACGTCCCTATCAACAGCTCCGTGCCACTCCTCCCGAGTGAAATGGGGCACCCGGGAACCCTTGAAGTCCCCGCCGTTCCATCCCACCGCAGGTCCCCTGTGCAGGGATGTGTGGCATCGCTCTGGCTGCACCAGCGTCAGGGCGAGGGGTCTGAATCGCACCCCAGCAGCTGCTCTGCATCACTTGGCCTCTTGGTAGAGTTTCTTGGAGTGATCACAGTCCCCAAGGAGCTTACTTGCTTGACCCGGGGCGCAGCTTCACACTTGGAGTGAGACACGGAGATGGTGATTACAGAGATCCTTCTGTAATTTGCCCCCCTCCCCACCCTTTGAATTATGTTGCACATTTGCTTTCCATCAGCAATTACCTTCCTGTCGGTATGAGTGCAGGAGGTTATAGAAGTACGTGATATTTTTCATCGTAGCAGCTTTCTGCATGCCGACCCCTTTGCCCTTTTGACTACATGAAAAACTGTGAATGTGTCATGCAGGAAGATTTAAATGAGTGCTGTTAAGGTCCCAGACACTCATTCCAGAGCTGCTATTTCTTAAGAGCTGTCTGAGCTTTATCTTATGTGTAGCCATGACAGTCATGCTGACTGAAATCCTGCTAATTATTTTGGAGACATTTTTGTATGATGTGTCTTGAGAAAAGAGTTCGAGCATCTGTGAAACAGATGAAGCGGAGATTCCTCTGGTGTCTATCAGCTAAATGTAAGCAGGTGGAGCACATCCAAGTTTCCGCAGCTCGGGGAAGGGTGGTCATTCGGAGCACAGAGGGAAAATCAAAAGCAAAATAATTATTTAGTTATCTTAATTTGGTGGTGCCATGTCATATAAGGCCAGTCCAGAGAGAGCGGCTTTCTGCTTCATTTCAAGGGTGTATTGTAACTCGTCTGCCAGGGTTGTACAGGAAATGAATGGGCTGCTGCAGACCCTGTTAAGAAACAAATTGCTGGATCTAGAGCTGGACACTAAGTAGGGCTCATTTCTCAGTCTGAAGGGTGTTACAATGCTTACACTTCTTGCCTGCATAGGCTTAATCAAGGTAATCACTGAAATACACTGCTGCATCAATCTCCTAATAGTAGTATTCCTGAAAAATCAAATGGTTTGTAGGTTTTAAGGCAAACCGAAGGAACTTAGGAAGAAAAAATATGCTGCTGATGCCCGCTAAAGGAAATGTGTGTGGTAAGAAGCTGGTTTTGCTGCCCAGGCTGAAAGGCCAGCTGGCATCAATTAGCACTTTATGCATCTGCACTTTTATGGAAACAGTATTTTACCAAGCAGGTCTCAATGTCTTTTAATGTCACTTGGTTTGTCCTTGTGACAATCCTGTGCAGAGCTGCACCGTTATATACATGGACAGGCTGGAAAAGAGGGAGGTTTCAGGGACTAACCTGTAGCTGCACAGTGAATCAGTTCTGTCCCATCCTCTGGCTTTGCAAGGCAGCACTGCCTTCACTCAGAGAGGAAACCAAAATACAACATAAAAAATTATGGCAATGTTTATGTGGTATTTTTAGGTACCTTTCATGAAGCTTTAAACAGTGTTTGGGATTGAAATAGGATTTATTACAGGAAGGATAGCTATAAAGGATTAGGTAATTTGTATATTAATTGACTTATCTACTTCAAGTGCATTTTTTACATGCTTGGGTAATTGCATAAAGAATGACATTTTGTAGTACATGGAAGGAAGACTTGCCTTCTTCTGAACAAGAAAGAGGCTGGATTTTTTTTTTTTAAATAAACGCTTTCTTCTTCTAGGAGCATGACTATGCAAAAATGCAAGCATGACAAATGAGCAAACATCCTTCACTACTTTCTCTGAAGTTTGCACCCACTTAAAACTGCCTGCAGTCTGTTTTCCATGGCAGTCTTTAAAGGGCAAGGAAATGCAATTAAAACGTGCAAGTATGTGGCTAACTCAGTAGTCCCTCAGTGGCACGACCTGACCCTTGGATGAGGGCTCGGTACCTTGGTGTATGCCTTTATGGTGCGTGGGTTGTCTGTCCCTGTCACACGTGGGGTGAGAGACTGCAGGCTGTAATTGAGAGGGAGGTGTCAGAAATGTCATCCCTAAAGTACAGGGCCTGTCTCTGTAATATTTCAGGGTTTTAAGGAGGAGGTTTACTTCCCACCCCCCCTGCTCCTTGAAAGGTTATTAAAAAGGGAGCAGGGAATTTATAGAAAAAAAATCTGCCTGATTCCCTAGTATCTCACGTTCCTGTTGAAATCAGAATAGACAACTTATCCTGTAGTCATGCCTGACTGTATCTGCAAGGTATGAATAGTGTTTCTTTATTTCCAGCTGATGGGAGGTATGATTGATGGAATAATGCCGGTCATCATCGTTATGAATGAGCTGGAGATGCCCCATGGTTTAACCCTCAGGTTTGTTTAAGCTGCTGTGTTGGCTCATGTCTCAGGGCTGTCTTTCCATTTAATTATCCCAAAGCTGGTGATCTGAATAACATTAAATCTATGAGGGTGCATGTGTCACATGATGGTGAAACTGCTGCCTGATTACACAGATGCAAACATACGGTTTTTAACAAAGTGCTGTATATTCATAAGCAAATTCCCTATTCATTCTGTAGCAGTATAAGTCCACAGCAACTGCACTAAGCTCGTAGAATTGCTCTGATATCCCTCCACTGCAATAAGAAGCACCGGTTTAGGTTCCTCCAAGAGCATTACATCAAACAAAAACCGAATCACGTATTGTGTAATATAGGAGACATATTGTTCATATTCTACCAAGTGAAATCTGTTTCATATTTCTTTTGCCAAGTGTCTATATCTCACTGATTGTGGCAATTGCTGTAATGCAAGCAGTGGTCTTTTCATGTCTGGAGCAGTTTGACATAGTCAACGTGTATCTCAGATATTTAAGACTGTTATTCAGCACCTTGCAAAAGCTATGGCTCAGGCTGCTATTCCCAGTTGTAAAATTCAGGGACCTTTATCAGAAGATGACCCACACAAAAGCCACGCATTCATCACAGACAATAAATGTTAACTTAATCCAGTGTTTCATCCTCCCCTTCCTAAACTAACGGAAGGGTAGGACTGCATTGACCGCTGCTGCCCTTATAAAGGGTGAATAGTGTCTAGATCCCTAACTTGTCCCTGTCTCCCCCTCTGCCTTACACACCCAGTGAATGGATTCAGTTAGGAAATTGGTTTGAGGGTGGTTTTGGGTTTCAAGAACGATTCTAGTTTACTAGGCGATATTTTTAGCATCCTTCAAGACAACTAAAATGGGCACCTGCCTCAAAACAGATCAAAGCGGTTTTGCAGGACTGTGGGCAATACAGATTTGTCTTAGGCAAGTAGCATTGGCTGGAAATGTTACTTCTACATTTATGAACAGTCCTTTTACAAACTCTCTGAAAGATCAGTTCAAGGAAACAATTTTTCAATTTATCTTGACAAAAAAACCAAAACCAAAAACATTATGGACATTCTAAGGATATTTTTTCCCCTTTTCTTTTGAAGCCCACAAAAAGAATACTATCTTGGGGCCCTTTTGTTCCTCTTTGCAGAGTGCCATTAAGGAGATTGGTTATTGCCATTTTTTCTCTGTCATTCTCTTTTGATTGAATAGAGATTGATTGCTTTTCTGGGATGAAAAAAAAATGGACTGTGTCATTCTGTGGTATTCTGCCCTAACAGCAGTGAAGAGTATGAAACAAGCAGTTCAGTGGTGATCTTGATTATCAGTTAATGTACCTTCAATTAAGTCAATTTACTTATGTTATTTCCTGTTCCTACAGTCAGTTCTTTGGCTCTCTTATTGTCTAGAAGCTACTTTTTTAAATGGTACTTTTAGATACAATTTCCGGTTCTGTTTGAAGTTCATGATGAATCTTCCTTTGATACTGGTAGTAGTTAGATTTGGCTGGAGGGTACTATTGGATTGGATTTTATGACTCCTGTTTGTTTTTTCCTTTTCTATCTATTAAGTAGCATATCTTTGACAGGCAGATGCTGGCCGTGGCATTTTGTAGATATACAGGTACTAGAAGAAACAAAGACAAATTGATCATTAAAGACATTAACAGAAGAAGCTGCAAGGCAGAGAAAGACAATTTGAAAATTCACAGTGCTCAGATACTTCTTGTAGCACATGTTTATTTTTTGATATTTGCATATGCAGCAAAGGCTCAACGAGCAGTGGTTGTTTACTGGCAGAAATACGGCCTTGCAACCACGTTTGGGGTAACTGCCTGTGCAGGCAGAGCTCGCTGTTCTGTGTATTGCCTGTCCCGAGTTGTCTCTAGAATAGAAGTTATAAAAATGACTTCTCAACAGTTTGTTTGCAACAGCTTTTCTCATTATAAGAAAATGATTTTGTTGTATATATTTTTATATTTTCTTGTTATATATTTTTATACTTACTTGCTTCTTGGCATTCAGTTCCCCGTAAAATCAACATCTATGTTTAAAAACATTTTTTAAAGGCAGGCTGTCATAGAATGCATATGGATGTGATGGTATTGATTTAAAATTATATGTTCCAAGAAAACCCACAGAGGTGAACTCTTTTGAGAAACAGACTATCTCAATACAAGGCAAGGTATGTTCACCTAAAGGATATTACTATGTCTAGGGATACTACCAGTGAGAGAGGCAACAAAAGTGAAGGGTTATTCATGTGTTGGAGGAATGCTGTCAGTTTCATGTAATCTTGTGGTATGTGTTTGAGATGCATGGGGAAGTACCAGCATTTCAGCTGGTCCGGGCTTGCCTCTATGTGCTGAGATATTTGTCTCTCATCTGCACCTTGCTTATATGCCATGAAACGAACGTGGATCCTCATCTTGTTCTGTGTTTGACCTTCAGCAGTGGGTGCCTTGAAGAAGGAGAAACTGAAAAGTCAACAGGATAATACTACCTGGACTTGGCCCGATTGTTCAGTGTCTAAAAGGGTGTGGGGTGAAGTAGCCTGTGCCTCATCTCAGCTGGTGATCATCTTACAGATCCTGTTATCGTTCCAGCGTGAGATTTGATTACCTCAGGGTTTGCTGCATGCTCACATAGCTGTAGATCTAACACCTGCTGTGTTATCTAACTTTGTAAAATTACCCAATTTTACAGCCCTTTGACCAAGGAAAATACAAAGAGGGAGCCTCTGTGTCTCAGCCCCTAACATCAGGCCAGACCCAGTAAAAGTGATTTTTCCAGCTGTGACCTTGGCAAAAGTTCAGACTACATCTGCCATGCAGCGTTCTCAGGTGAAGGTGCCTAGCTCTGCCCTTGCTGTCCACAGTATAATATACAATGCATACATGGAAACACAAATATACTCCAAGTTAAAGAAACCAAAATGATTACACCTGCTGGTGGTCTTATAAATGGTTCCGTCACGCAGTCTGGAGGGTGGGTCTGAATGAGAGGTGCATTCGGATTGGGACTGAGGTATTTCAAATACCTCTGAATCCTCCATGTTAAGCGGAACATTTAGAACTATACTGTCGACCATAGAAAATATCTCCAGGTTCTTACTGAGTGCTTAGATCGTGGACTACAGAACAAACATCAAATCCTCTGCATTTAAAATCCCTCCACCCTGATCCCTGGGCGCACGCTCTCGTTGTTTTTTTTCCTTCTTCCCTGCAGTTCCTCTCTGTATTCCAGATGAGGAACCTGGTTTTAATTTTCATGTGTCATGTCTCTCTCATAAAACACACACACTGGATCATACGACTGTTGTGCAATATTAGAGCGCTGTTGAAATAGTATCACACAGAAGGACTTGTAAAGTCATCTTGAAATAAAATGCACTAAGTTTCAAATTTGAAAGGGGCAGTAATTCCATACAGATGACAGAAGTAGAGAGACAGTGACCACGAGTAACAAGTACATTTTAAAACAGTCCTCATGGCTTTGGCCCCAGTCACTGTCACAACAACTGCCCCACGTGGCCCTGCCGAGCACAGGAGGTGGTGAGGGGCTGCCTCAGCCCCTCGAGTGGGACATGGTGGGACCGTTCTCATGTGCTGCTGTGGGGCCATATTCAGCACAGCAGTGGCCCCTGTGCTGTGCATGGAAGAAATGGGCCATCCAGCATTGACCCAAAGCGTCATCTTTGGATCACAGTCAGCATCCAATTATGAAACAGCTACAAATAACTTAGTGATGTTGTTCTGCCCTGTCCTTAGGCTCTGCGTGACTAACGATTTAACAAGGTTTTACTTTGCACATGCAGGCATAACTGTTTGTCCAGTGTATGAGTTCACTAATGCAGTTTCAAGAAGCCTGTGGGAATTAGGCAGGGGAAGGAGATCCTTCATGGATGAGGGCTGTAGACTGCAGTGTCTGCTTTCTCTGTAAGGCTTGTGAACCAGGGGCATGGCCATGCTATTCATTCTCTTTTGCAGTCAGTACTGCCTGTTTTTGTAGTGGGTTGCAGCAGGAATAGTTGCAGGAGTTTCAAAGTAATCGAGATGAAAACACCTTTTTGCTCCCATTCAGACAATAATACACTTCCTAACGTGAGAGCTGAGATGAAGGTCATATAGGTAAATATGCCTCCGCTGATTAAGTGGAAGGATGTGGGGATTTTAATGATGCATATTGCTGCAGAGTTGCCAGGCTGATCTGGAAAGAGCTCCTTTTCCTAGGACTCAACTTCATAGCACGTGTTGCAGCAGGACCCAAACTGTTTGCAGGCTCTTTGCTCTGGGAAGGGTGAACTGGAGCCAAAACCAGACGACCCTCCTCCACCCTCTTCTCCTCCCTTAGCTGAAGCAGTGCAGCAAAGAGCCAAGCTGCCGATGATCGAAGGGTGAAAGAACAAGGGAAACTGTAAAACGTGGGATGTCATAGAAGCATATTAAGAGACTTTGCCAAACAAAACAGTTTTTTCCACGTGAGTATGAACCTGTCTGTCATGGTTTAGACCCAGCTGGGACCTGAGCACCACGCGGCCACTCCCCCTCCCCCCCACCCTCAGACAGGAATGGGAGAGGGCGGAAAATACAAACGGTGCAGGTTGAGATAAGGAGAATTTAATACAGCATTGCAAAAGGAAAAGTAAGAACAGCAGGAACGGTGAGGAGACAATGTACAAAACAAGTGATATAAACAGACTGAGAGCTGAGACAGACGTGACAGCCTCGGGTCACACTGCACGCTCCTGGCATCCTGGGCATGATGGTATCGATAGCCGGGCTGGTTTGGGTGTCTATCTTGGCTATGGCTCCCTCCCAGCTGCTGTTGAAAAATTAGCCCTATCCTGGCCAAACCAGGATGCTGTCGTGCACGTGCTTTAGACATAATGCAAAACAGGAGGAGAAGCTTTTGAGAGCCCACGTGGAAGGGAAGGGCTGCGCAGCTATGTGACAACTGACAGGACATCATTGTTTTGGGATGACTGTTTACTTCAGCATGGTTTTGTATTCCTGTCTTAAAAAAATACAAATGGGGCAGGAAGGAGTTCACAGACATCTGTTAACCTGGACTACTTATACACAGACTCCTCTGTTATTGCTGTTATTACACAGATCTGTAGTATTTGAGAAAATATTTGCTTTTCTCGTCTGGGCTGTGTTTCTTGATTTGCTGTCACCTGGGTGTGTTGAATTATGGACAGCATCCATGAGCAGAAAAATAAGAGATGGCCAGCAAGGGCACCCACACTGTCACATTGCTTCATGCTTTTCCTGAGTCAGCTTTCTGGGGCGTGGGTTGGGGTAAGGCATGAAGGGACTGGAGCTGAGCAGAATATGCCCTTTGCCTGACACACCTGCTGAGTTTTGGCAGGCCCCTGTACTCTTATAGACTGCTCGTTCGATTAAATTGGCTGCTTGGCTACCCAGGGATTTCTTAGTCCCTCTTCCACTGGAGCCTGTCCCTTCTCCATCATGTTGCCTTCAAATTGAGAGCAGAGGTGTGAAAGTGCCCTTTACTGTTTCAGGATATGCAAACCAGCAAACAAGAGAAACATCACAGCCTTCCCAATTTGTATGAAAGATCACTCACCTGCTGCAGAATTGCAGCCCTGTGGTACCAGGGGGTGAGAGCATCCTGCAGTGGCTGGGGCTGCCTAGCCTTGGTCCATGGTCAAGGGCTGCTGCTGCCATGGACTTTGACGAGGATTTGAGGTACTTCTTCCCAGCACATATCAGCTGGGAAGGCTGAGCTGTTTGTCTTCGTGTCCCTGTCCTCTACCAAACCCTGCTGTTGCTAAGGCTGACACCCAGACTGCAGAGCTAGAGACAGGAGTTTTTTAAGGTCATATCTCATGGTCCTGAAAACCTTTAGTTTTAAAACAGTTTTTGGTAGCTCTTGCAGGACAGTCTCCTAGGGAAAAATGGTGCTCAGTGAAAAATATTGTTGGGGCAGAAACTGCTGATAACATTACAGCTTGCTCTGTGGAGCTGCTTTACTAAGCAGGAGGCAGTCTTCCATGCCACAGCCTGGAAGCAATCATTCGTCAAGAATAGGAGGTTTTAGTTCTTGACATGCAGCTTTGGTTTTTTGGAGGGACCGTAGTTTGTGGACTGCACTCTGAAAAGCCAAAAGCAACCAAAAAGGTCATGGCTCTACCTTCTCCCTCTCCAGGTTGAGGAGTGGAGGAGGGAAGTGCAGCACACAGGTTTCCAACTGACCAGAACAGGGTAGGGCAGCAGCTGCAAATGCTTCACTGTTGGGTGGAGAGGTCATTTTGGCACTTCTCTGTGCTGATGTTTTGCAAACTGCAGTTCTTTCAGAGACACTTTTTCCACATGTGCATACTTGGACAAAGCAAAATATTTTTTCTTAGGATTCTTGGACTCCCCTTTGCGCCTCTCTTGTTGTACAGAGATTCTTGAAGTTCTTCAGGTTTTTTGTAGAGTCTCTTTGCAATGACTCAAGAAGTTTTCACATATATGATGGAAATTTTAGTCTGACAGGCTGGTGTAAATGTGGAGTTGTGCCAGGGCAGTAGGTGAATCAAAATCTGCCACAGAATTACGCTGCTATCCCATAATTTAATAAGTATTTTTAGAAAAATTACAACTTCAATTAATTATTTTTACGTCTGGGTCAGTGTTGCATTTGCGCTTGCTTTCTCCATGTTACGTGTATATCTAAGGATAGGAGTATGCCTGTGGCACCGTGGGCATGGTCAGAGCTGCCCATTCTTGACCTAATCTTGGGCCTTTTCTTCCATTTTCTATTGCTGAGGATTTTTACTTTCCAGGATAAGTGGTCATCACATACCCAGAAGAGGTGGTGTTTGCGGGCTGCATGAGTGTATAGTAATGTAAACCTGCAGAACATTTTCTGCGGTGCCCCATGTTATTTCTATTTCAACATGTCCTGGCTGCTGGGAAGTGAGGATTGCAAACGTGAGCTTTCAGCTCTCTTATGTTCTTTGGCATGCAGTTTTGGATCGCGGTAACCAGATGCAACCACATTTAGAAGTCTCCCCTGTTTTAAAAACCAAAAAAATTAAATTATTAATTTTTATGTTTTTCCTGTTTTGTTTCCCCAAGTTGTGGCTTAAGCGTGGCCATGGATCACAATGGTGGAGCTGCTTCATCCCAAAGCACTGGGATGATGCTATTGGGCTATCCAAATGAATAAAGCCTGGTTGTTTTTTATTTAAGGAGCAGTTCCTAAACAAAATACTGTGAGTCTTTCATATTCATATGTCACAAAATTCTCGTAGTTTTAGAAAGTATCAAAACCCATCCACAGATCCAAAACTACCATCACTGGAGTGCCACAAATCTCTTCACTCTCAGCACAGGCTGAGGTGAACGCTTCTTCCTGGGATCTTTGCAGTGGTGGGGCAGCCAGGTCCCTTCTTTGGGTCACTCTTTTACTGAGGTAACAAGTAGAGACAGCTGTGTGCAGCTGCACTGGCTGCTGCTGTCAGCACTGCTGGAGGAGGACCTGTTGGTCAGAGGAGGTGTTCTGCAGTGCCCAGTCTGGGTATGTCCCTTTATTAGTCTAACAGTGCATTTCAAAACAAAGAGGAATATGGTTTCTGATACCAGAGTGGGTGTTGCCACATATGGCCCGCTGACTTTCTTGCTCACTGGGTTAGAAAGGAGGTAGGCTGTCTTTCTTTCTGACAGATTCAGGAAAAGAGAATAGTAGAAATGGGAGTAGTTAAAAAAAACCAAACAACTTTTTATTTTGTATTTATAGAAAATGAGGGGGTTTTGATAATTTTAAGTACAATTGCTGAATCTCATAGTTCAGAGAATTTGTTGTAATGCTTAGTTTTGAAGACTTTCGAAAAAAAGTATATGTTTTGAAAAAGAATATAAATACATGTATTTATGTATATGTATGTATTTATACAGAAACATTTTAAACCTGTTTCAATGGCATGAAAACACATTTATGGAACCCCTCCCATTTTCTATTACCGGCTTTACTCTGGGTTTGTTTGTTCTCCCTCCTCTTTTCCTTCTCAAATTAATTTGATGTCAAATTTGTTATGAAAATGGCCTTATACTTTATAACTAGTACAGGAAATAATGGATTGGCTTTGATTAAAGGATTGCCTGCATTAGGGTCGTCCTTTAGCTAGTTTTGTGTACCACACAAAAGTCTTCTGCTGAAGACAATAGAAATTCTGTGCACAGACCCAATAGGGGCCTGGGCTGAAGCAGCCTCAAGGAAAAATCCTAAATTCTTTCATGATTACGTGTTTTGACTATAATGTTTCACTGTTGTCTTTGTAATTTAACTATTCTTACAGTAAGTTAACAATGTTTTTTTTTGCTTGGATTGCTCTAACAATTTCTGCAAAGCTCATTGAATTTGCTTTCCTCTGTGGTTGTGTCCCATGTGGGGTTTTTAATTTTGCCCCAAGCTCAGCCTAAAATTCTTCATTTAAATGCATTTCACATCAAAGCCATGGGAAACACAAATGTTTTCCTTGGTTTTTAATGACGTTGCAAAATTGGCAAAACATTATTTAAGCCTGGGCCTGAGTTCCCCACCTAAAGAGAGTTGTTACCTGGATTTGCAAAACTTGGTGGCTAAAATAACATTGTTTGTGGAGATGGAAATAAGCAAATGATGGAGGTTTGGGAGAGGAAATTAATCAGGGAAAATCTTCAAAGCGTTCTTGAGTCATCTCCTGGTTTTTTTAATCCTTGTACCAACAGAGGTCCTTTTGATGCACGGGAAATGGCACACATCAATTGAAATGGAAATCTGTTATTTACACTAGGGACTGATGGTTATCCATAGGCATCCCTGATGAAAGGCCTGCACTTCAAGGAGCTCATCTCCAGCAGCTTAGCAGTGAAGCATGGATAGTTTTGTTCCAGGAGCCAAAGAGGACCAAGGGTATTCCTGAGGGCACTCCAACTCTGACCTGCCCCTGAATTTTTCACCTTTGCCAGAGTAGAATCAATTACTCCTTCTGTCAGTGCAAGTCCAGTGCTGTTTGAAGGGTGCTTGGCAGATCTGTGAGGCATTCTGATAAGGCAAGGATAAATTGCTTTCTTGCTTAGCTGGGGGATCCTTTAATTATGCTGTTGGAGGCTTTACCTGGCAAAAGAGTGCATCAAAGGCGAGTAGAGCTTCAGCTGGCTGCTTGGGACACACTTTCTTCTCTTGTCCACATAGGCCTCTGTGCCATCGAAGCGTGCTCTGGACAGGGAGTCACAGCAGGCTGGGAGGAAGTAACTAACTACAGTCAAACCAAGCCACGTTTTAAAATTTCAGGTAGCAGAGCATAGGAAAACCCCTAATCCCTGCAGATTTCTCTGTCAAATCTGCCTCTTGTATTGTGTAGGGAGCAGGTGTGACTGGCGCAGCAGGAACGCAGTGCCCATGGTCTAGCTGTGGCCCTTGCACGCTGGCTTGTCCCAGCACCCCGCCACTTCTCACCTCCCTGGAGAAGAGGTGGGAAGCCTGGGGCTCATCTCTATGCGGTGTTCTCTGCAGCAGCTCATCCAGATGAAGGGGCTGGCAGTCTGCTGCAGTCCGGGGCGGAGTGTATTCCTGTTGCTGTGCCATTCTTTCTACAGGTATTAGCTGTGGAGTGCAGTTAGTTTCTCTCAGCGGGAACCAGAGGTTTTTGGTGTGACTTCTGCAGTCTCATGAGGAAGACAGAAAACATGGAAGATAGCTTCTACTGCCTTCTGCAGGGTTTCTTTTGGTGTGCAGCTGCTGGTATGCAGCTCTCCTGCCAGTTTCCCTGCAGGCTGCAACCCGGGAAGCACCCCACTGCCCTGCTGCCCGTGGCAGAGGACGCTCTGATGGTGTGACCCACTGGTGAGGACCCTGCAGCCAGATGTGTGGGACATCCAGCCAGCTCTGGCAAGACGCTTTGCGGCAGCGCAGGGAGGTGCCGGGGCGCAGGGCTGCCAGGCGGGTGCTGGTGGGCAGGGAGGAAGACGTGACCTGCTCAGAGCAGTTTTCTTAGCTGGGTGTCAAGAGCTGTGCAGAGCTGGTCAAAGATCATGAGTCAGGTTTATTTCAAAAACAGTTTCTTTTGTTACTGAGCTAAAATGTATGTTGTACTGAGGCATAGCAGTGTTGTGGTCTAAATTGTCATCTGCCCACTTGGAAAATGACCTAGTATTGCTTTTACAGGGTCCTCAGTTTTTAAATTCTTAGCCGTAACTCTCCAGGGAAATAATTGAGGAATCTCTGGAAGCCTTGTTGTGAAATCATGTGGGTTATATTGATTTCCACAGGATAGATCTCTAATTTCCAGTTTTATGTACTCTATAAACCTTCTCTTACCTGTGCTTTCAGGGTTGTTGGCCAGCAACGAGACAATACACATTTGTGGAAACAGAGATTTATTACTTAAAATTTTGAGAGCAGGAGGCAACTATATTAGTTGCTATGATATAAATAAGCCCATACCAAAATATTTATGACTGCTGTGCGTTCTTTAGGGAATGTATGGAAGTGAAGAGCTGGGCTTAATGGTAGCTTTGGTCAGTAGTTACAGTATGGCTCGTATTTAGCCAAGGTGAATTAAATAACCTGTTATGATGAAATGAGGACGGGACCATTTGTGACAGTTACAGCTTTAGTTTAACAGGTTATCGTGCATGAAATTAGTAAATAACTAATGGGTCTCTATGCTCCTCGTATTGTTTTTCCTGCCTGCAGTTCTTGACTTTTTCCCAAAAGAAGATGCACCTTCTCTCTGACAATCAGTTGGATTTTCCAGCTGCCAAGTCAGAGAGCAAGCTGATTTCAGACCTTAGATTTCAGGCTGTGAATCCAAAGTAATTCAGCTGATTTCAAATAATTTTTTTCATGTATGTCTGCATATATATCTGATGGAGAGATTTGTCCTATCATCCCACATAAAGACATCTATCCACCTCCCCATATATTGTACTGTATAAGCTTATCTCGCCAAGGGAAGTTTTATCTGTTTCAATGCAGACTTAGGAAATGATGACTCCCGTGACTTTTCCCATGACTTTTTTTTGTAGTTATCTTTCTCTCTGACTTTTCCTCAGGCATCCAAGTACTATCTCTCTAGAGGAGACTTCAGCAGCAGACATTAGAAATCGGAAATAAGTTGCATTATATGAGTCATTAAATGGCCATAAAGAAGAAAGATAATAAACTAGAGCAGTCTCAGAACAGGAGCCACCTATTGTGAATTTTCAGGACTTTTGTTTGCTTTTGGTAAATGTCTGCTTCTCTTTTTAAGTGGAAAGCTGAAAAATGGCCTGGTGAATGGGTATTGTGCACTTTCACAATCAGTGAAAGCTTCAGTCGTGTCACAGTCAGAAGTGACTCAAATGTCCGTATTTCGCTCCTTCCGTGTTTTCACTTTTCTTAAGTTTCTTGCCTACCAAGATATGAATTGCATTTGGGAGGGGAGGAGGGACTGTATTAGCAGCTTCTTTTGACAGCCAGCTACAGTTCCTAGAGGAAAAAAGAAAGAAAGAAAGAAGGCGTAAAATCCCTTAGGATCTAGCTGTTGCAGTGCGTTATTTCTGCTGATTCAGGAAGGCTGTGATGTGGAGGGCAGAGCTGCCTCCAGACCCAGATTGAGGCTGCTCAGAGGCGTTTGAGATGGTGGCTGAGCTGTGTCCCGGGAGGAAAAAATACAGGTGGCTTCTTTGAAATGAACTTGGGGGCCAGTTTAGGCAGAAGTTGGACGGTTGCAGCCTGTTTTCCAGAACTGAGCTGTGACAGGTGCAGCCACATGCTGTGTGCAAGCTCTCCATCTAGCACCACCTGGGCAGTAACCATTCCCTGCTGCACCTCAGCCCACAGAATGTAAATCTCTAGGTGATCCTGTTGGAGAGTAAGTTCTTTCAAGAGCCTTCTGTTTATAATCATTCACAAAAGTCAATGCTTGCTGTTACACAGGGAGCACGTGTTAGGTTCCTGTGCTTGAGCACATGGCTGAAGCGAAAGGTGTGAGGAGCTGGTGAGCTCAGCTGGCTGCTGCTCCCTGGGCACTCGACCATTCCACAGAGGTTTCAGTCCCCGCGGACACAGGCTCCGTGCGCTTGTCCTCACCTGCCACTGCCCTCCTCAACCGTGAAACTGGTTGGACTTCAGCTTCCCTGAAACGTGATT
Organism: Coracias cyanogaster; assembly: GCA_033124195.1. NCBI lineage: Eukaryota > Metazoa > Chordata > Aves > Coraciiformes > Coraciidae > Coracias > Coracias cyanogaster. The sequence goes on along the minus strand of JAVSBS010003583.1, from coordinate 36,808 downwards.
GTGGCACATGTCACATCGCAGGTGAGCAGCTCACCAGCTCTCAGCAAATGCTGTCCCTTTTTTTTCATTTTCAAGTGCCAAGTAACACAGGGTGAACCTGCCTCCAGATGTTCACTGGTCGGGCCACATTTTTTATTAAGATGCAGGGATTTAAAGGTATTTGGAATATACTGCTTTCGATATCTTTGTGTGCGAAACAAGATGATGGCTTTGTGGCTGATTCAGTGCAAATGTTGGCATCTTTTGGGCCTCTGCTAGCATCAACTCTGTGGAAGGATGATGTGCTTTCAGTGTCCTGTCACCGTTTGTTTCTAACCTGGTTAAAGAAAATGGTGCTACAAAGAGCCTGCTGCTTTCCAGAGATGCTTCTTGTGGATCCTCATGTGATGAAATCACAGGGAACGGTGAGATCCCAGATTTCTTATAAAAATGGTGTGGGTTTTTTTTCTGAAGACTTCACCTTGTTCCTTTTCTTTCTTTTTTCTCTGTTTTAAAGGAAAGACCTTTGAGCTGCCACACTGCAGGCACAGTTGTAGTGACCTTACTCTGTATCACTGTAAGAATTTCCAGCACCCCAGTCTGGGCTGAAGGGAGCAGAGTAAACATGATTTCCAGGAGGTCCCAAGCCTCCGAGATTCTCCCACGTCTCCCATGCAGTGACTTCTGCCTTTACAGACAGTTTCTTGTTCCTTTAGACTGATGCCCATGTATTAGTCATGTCACGGCAGGAGCCTTGCCCAGTGGTGTGGATTGATGCAGGATGAGTTAATGTCTTGTTGAACTAAAAATTCACTGTCTTTTCCTGCCTCGTGTTGTATTTGACCGTTGTTTATGGTCTGATATCAAGTTATAGTAAGATAGTATTTTTTCATCTCTTTGATGCAGATGGGTCAAGGCTGGTGAACAAGGCTGATTATTCAGCTTGATGTGATTGGGATTTATTCACATAGTAATATTTTTTATAAAAGTGCACTCTGAAGCAAGTCCGGGTCTGGCTTGGGGTTACGAGGTGCTGCAAGTAAATCAATAGGAATTTATCCTCCTGTGATGGCAGTATGCCAGTGGTACCATAATGAGACGCCCCCAGCTTTACAAGCTGCTGTTTGCCAGTCTCGCCTTAGTTTGTGATTCCTTCTCTAAAACAGGCGTATCAGCTTATATGAGAAAACTGGTTGTTTAGGTTAAAATAAGTAACTAAATACAAGCTTCCCAGTGCTACAAGATCCAAAGTTCCTCACTGGTGAGGGTGGGTTACAGGTCCATCTCTGTGCTTGGAGCACAGAGGACATTTGTTACAGCCTGGCTCTAGAGCTGCTTTTTTCTTTTTTCCACAAGTGGTGAGGGATTGGGCTTTTAGAGGTTCTCCAGTTCATCAAGGGCGTGTTGACTGTCACCAGAGTCCCATGACCAGGGTTTATATGAGGAATAAAAAGGTTTCTTGTTGCATTAGGCTGTCATATAAGCAACTACAGAACTATTGTTTCCAAATCCAGTATGTCCCAAACAGTAGCCTCTATGAGACCGCATGACTGGTGTTAGATACGTGTCTGTGACAAGAAGAGTGTTTATAGTTGGCACTCCAGACGCAACAGTCTAAGAGGGTAAGGGCCTATTTCTGCCATCAGGTTGCAAGGATCTAAAATACAATTATTTGCAAGTGTATAGATGCCACCGAATCAAGTGGAATTGCTGAAGGTTAAATTACTGTCTTCAGAAATGTTTCATAATACCCATTTTGACATTTCGTTAGCCCAATACAATATAAATATCAAATTTGATTAGATGTCGAGCACCAACAAAAAAACCCCACCATCTTTTCATCATTTGTACTCCAGAAAAATAGTACGAGGCATCATAAAAAATAACTGTTTACCAAAGGTGGGTTAAAGTTCAAAAATATCCATTGAAAATGGTATTTGGTTGGGTTGTTAGAATATTGGTTCCCCAGAAGGTGCTGTAATGTATGAAGAGTGTTGGTGTTGGAGGCAGATGTTCCAGCTGCTGCATCCATTGCTGGATGTAACCTATTGAGCTTGGGCAGTGCGAGTTTGTTCAGCTTTAGTGTTGCTTCCAAGATCCATTTCTACACTTTGAGATTGCCTTGTGCTTGCAGGGCTAAAACTTCCTGGTAGCTTGCCCGAGATTTGTTTTTTAATCAAGCAAAATTTGAATAAAACATCACATTTAATTGACCTCGTTGGCAAAACCATTTGAGGGCAACTGGCTGTATCCATATTTTCAAATTAAGGTATTATGGGTCAAGCAAAGCTCTGGTGTGAATCAAATTCCCTAAATTTGAATGTGGTCCTGTGTTTTGGAATTTAGGCAATGCAATATTTAAAACATTATTGAGTGTCATAACAAATCATTCATCATACCCTGGGGATCTAGAATTGTTTACAGCCATTTTTATTACCATGAACAGTTTCTTGCTCCTATTATAATTACTATTCAAACTACGTGACATTAATCAAATTCTCTTTTGAGAGATTAATGGGTAGCTCCAGCCCACTGTTTTGCATGTGTAACTGTGAAGGCAGCTATTGGAAGAGGAACTTCAGCAATATTTCTGAATAAGTGCTTTTGATACAGCTCCAGTTCCTAATGAGGATGGGCTATCTCTGCAGCTAAGAAAGAATTACAATTCCCTCTGCAGAATGTCTGTCACAGAGCATTGTTAAATTTAATGACTGCTTTTGAAAAAGTGGGAAAAGTTAATCCCACCCACGGCAGATCACTTCCCAGGTTTACATCATGCCTTGTCGAGATCATGTGGCCCCAGGTGGAATAAACTATTGCAGCTTCAGTGACTTCTGTGTGGGTCTGGAGTTGTTTTTTCAACAAACAAACAAAAAAGTCTCATTGCCTGTCCCTAGTCTGGTGGAGGTGCACCTCCAAAAGCACCTCTGAAAGAGCAGGTGCTGCTCCAGCCCGTGTCCTGATTGAGGAGCTCTGACAGCTGGTGTTGGGAGACGGGACAGCCATGTGTGAACCCGACCTCTTGCTCTCTGGATGAGCACCCTGATCACCATCCAGGAGACAGGGTGGGTACAGGGCCACCCTCACTCCAGTCTAGTTTAGGTGAAGATGGCAGCAGTGTTGGGTACTAGGGAGGGTATGAGTGGTCGAGGTTGGGCTCCCTGGTGGTTAGAAATGCATTGTGGGACAGGGAGCTGGGAAGGGGGTCACCCTCACACTACAGCTGTCCCAGTGCTACTGTGATGGTAAGCTGAACTCAAGGGATTTCCAGGTGTTGTTGGTTGCTCGGTTTTATTGTACAATATCCTTTTCCCTTCCTTCTCCTCCTCTATCAACCTAAAGAGGTCAAACATGCCTTGCACAGTAACTTCTCTGAATTTAACTCACTAATCTAACTCATCCAAGCAAGTGTGTCATCTCCATATGACTGTGAGCTTTCCTTACTAATAATAGGCTTGATTATGCTGGAAGACTTTACAAGCCAGTTGAATGGATTTTGATCCCTTTGTGTTTTGGTTTTGGTGCAACACAGCTGTTGCAAGGGTGCCTCAGCTACATCAGGCATGAGCACAGTATTTATCTTGGCTCCTGGTTCTCACCATATGGCACCATGACTTTGCTCTCGTCTGTTAGGGGAGATGCTGTAGTAGTCCCACATTTCCCTGCATGACGTTGCTCTGCTGCCACACTGTGCATAAACCTGGTGTATCAGGGATCTTCTTGTATGTACTAAACAGATTTCCATGCTGAAAACACAGTTTATAAAGCCTTTTTAACTTTTTTTTTGGTCAAGTCTCTGTGAGCTTTTCATATTTGCATTTCAGTCCAAGTCCTTCAATATGAGTGGCCAGGGACTGTGCAGCAGGAGGAGGTGATGAAGGAGTAGACATCAAAAAGGCTTCATCATTAAAAAACAGTGATTGCTTCAAATGATAGACATGAGTACACGAGAGATTGTGCTGACCACAACGTTTCTGCCTTCTGTGCTCTGTTAAAATTGTGTTTATTTCTTCCGCTTCACAAACAATGGTGGCCAAATGCAGAACAGGTCAAGGCCCAAACCCCTTCCTCTTAGGCAATGGCTGGAAGTAACTTTGGGGCACTATGAAATACTTCAGGTAGATGTCCATTTGACAACTTGGTATTCAGGCCATGAAAAGAGTCAGGGTTTTGCAGTTGCATCAAGTTGTTTTAGTGGCTAGCTTATCTTGGTTATGACAGATCAGACAGGACCGTACCACAGCACTCAAAGTTTTTTGAGAAGTATTGCTACTGCTGTTGTTGGGGAGAGGACTGTGTTTGCTAGCAGGAGTTACTTCATGTGTGTTACCAGGGCACTGAGGTCTGCCCTTGTTTTTTTTCTCTGGCCCAGGTATCCTGACCAGCTTTTACACCTTTTCTTGCTAAAGGGTGCCAAAATCACATTTTCATTCCAGCTGTTGCTCTTTTGCCTGAAATCACTGTGAGGAGAGTGGGGAAGAGCACTGCACTGCTGTGCTCTGTGGCCAGAACGCATTCAGGTGGGCTGACACAGAGCATTCCTGTTGTTGTTGCTTTGCTACCAAAGAGTTGAACACTAGTCTGTCTATTATTTAAAAAAAAAGTCATTTCCTAGTAACTTCAAGCTGATCATCTGTTGGAAAAGAGATTATCCTTTTAACCAGGATTTCAGTGGGTTTTCAGAACATGGTTTTCTGGCTGTGCTATGCATATGCTAATGTCCTTCAGGTGTGATTAGGGCTTTGTTCACTTGAGAGTCATGTACTGAGAAGTATATACGAAGTAGAAGAAACTTGGATTACAAGAGTTCGCATTCCCTATAATAGGTTACATAGTGCTGAAGTGGAGTGACTGTACATGTACCTAAGTCGGGGTCTTTAAGTGGTATGAAAGCTGCTGTCTGTGGCTTTATCCATCTATGTGGAAGGATTTGTGCTAGTCTTTTGTTGACTCTTGCAGAATTTTTCCAGGCCTAAGATGATGATTGTGCCATCTGGCAAAGCCTAGAGTTTTATCTCCTTTTCCACACTTGCCAGGACACCTTTGGATACAAATTTTTGTTCTTTTCTTTTACAGGCTGTGTGTTTTTGTTTAGTTCCTTTTCCTTTCAAAAAAAGTAGGTGCCTTAAGGTGGGAGCTTAGTTGCTGGAACTGGAGAAGAACACAAGCAAGATAAAACCAGTTTTTGCCATTGCATCCTTGATTTAATTAGTTCAAAGGCAAGATCTTGGTTGTACCTGACATTGCATTGTGTAAGAGTTTTAAGCATTGGCTAGAAAGTGTGAAGGACATTGTCTCCTTTGCCTAATGCATAAAAGAAAAAGGTAATTTTCATTGCAAAAAGAAACTCCAGAGCAATTTGTGCTCCACATCAAAGATAAATGTTTGGTTTCCTGATCTCTTCCAGACAGTTTGTAATACAAGTCCAAACACAATCTATAAATAGAAGCCAACATGATTTTTGCCTTTTCTCTGGCTCTTGCTTGCTAAACCTAATGGTGCTAGTTATGTGTTTTTCCAAAGTGTAGCAACCTTCTGTAACAGCGAGTAGGTTTTACTTTGCATGTGGTGCTGTGCTGTCATTCTCTTGCACCACCTCCAGGGCACAAGAGGCAGTTCTGCCAGGATCTCAAAGCTTCTCTTTTTTTTTTCCTTTTTTTTCTTTTTGGACTGCTCCATGGAATTCCTTCTGTTCACCTTCTGAAATTTCTTCCCAATATGTTAAATTAAACATGTCTGGGTAAACGTTTCAGTATTCATTCCAATCATTGCTGTATGATCAGATTAAGACAGCTTGGTATGAAACCAGACTGTTAGGAGAGACTTAGCAAGGGCTGTAATCCTGTGAGTGAAAGCACCTCTGTGTCTTGTAGCAGCGCTGCATCAGGCTCCCTAGGAACAGGAGCGCTTCGACTTTGCTTGCTGCAGCCAAGATCGGGAAAGCTACAGAATTTTAAAAGAAGAGTAATTCCTCATTTGCTAACGCACACATCGATAGCTACTGCCAAATTCCTGTCTGTATTTCTAGATACTGAAAGAGTGGTCAGCTTTTCTTAAAATGCTCAACACGTGTTGCTGTCTGTGCTCTTTGGAAAATCTCTCTGTCAGTATTTCAAAGCAAAGGGAGAGAGCACTCTAAACCCATGGGCTTTCTTGAAATGCCTGGAAATAGTTGGTTCCTGCTGTCTGGGGAGGAGAAACCTTCCCCTATGGGCAGTTTATTCCAGTCTTGGCCATTGCTTTGTCAGTTCGGACCCTGCTTCATTATTCTTCCCTTTCTGTCTGATACTGGAAAGTGCTGGAGAAAGTATGCACTGGTTGGACTCTTAGTTTGATATGATCAAGAACTATTCAGCTCTTAAAAAGATCTGCTTATTCTATTAAATAATTGTAATAACTGTATGGAAAATTGTAAGTGTAGGATGATGATAAATGGCCAATACTAAGGATTTACTTGTTACAGAGCTGCGAAATACCTTGCTAATGGAAAATGTTTGAGTAATTGTTTATATAGAAGGGAATCATCAGACTTCTGAGATTTTTACCAGATATGTATTGGAGCCATAGTTAGCAGTACGTTAACTTTTGGGTGATGAGACTGCACTGAGTGCATTATGCTACAGAATGGCCTGTGCTTCATAGGATGTGTATGTTTTGCATAGAGATAATGTCATACGCAGCCTGTAACATTCTTTGCTTTAGAAAGCTGTGTTCTGTTTTGTGCTGAAGAATGATTTCACAGAGTTAGTATTGCTGTGTCCAGAACTGACCCTCTGTCCCCAGGTAGGCCAAGCAGCAGCTGGAGTAAGTGTCTGAGCTCCTTAATCTTTATGTACTTACTTTCTTACTATTCCTTCAAATACAGAAACCCTCTGCAAATATAAATCAAAGGATTTTTTTTTTAATCCTGATGACAGTTTTAGTTGGCTGAGAACTGCAAGACTGGGGCCTTTTAATAATGTTATTGGTAATTATGTTTTTACCGCAGGTATTTATTGTTGCATGAAGACAATAAGCATTCAGAAAAGCCGTGAAGGGTTTATTTATTTCCTGATGAGCCCTAAGATGTGCACCAATTTGTCCTTTGATGAACAGGTTGCTAGCAGGGCTATTCACTACAGATTTTGTGTTTGCAAAGTCAACTTCAGGGCCAGTGGAAACTATGAAAATGAATTTTCTGCCCTTTGTAAAAGCCATGACCTCTGCAATACCAGAGAGATGAACTGTGGATATGAAGGGCGCTCCTAGGAGTTTGCTGTACAACTGATGTGAATAGTGATTGGGTCTGACCCGCAGCCTTCTGAATTGTACCGAGGGCAAGCTGCTGCAGTCGACGCTCTAAATTGCAGCAGTGATGAGCAGAGCTGTCCCCAGAGAAGAGGACCTCTGCCCCTCTCCCCTTCTTTCCTCCAGACAGTCCTCCACTTGGGAGTGCCGTCTGCCAGGCTCTCCAAACTGAGGATTGGCCTTTACTTTCACCTTGGCTGAAATTAGCACCATCGATGTCTCCACATCTCAGTTTTTGCTCCAGGTGGTTGAGGAGTGTGCTTTCTGGCTGCTGCGTGGGCTCATTGCCTTCAAGCTGGAACACATGCCAAGAGAATGGGTTGGAGGTAGTGAGGGTTTTTTGGAGAGGCACAGAGGTGATACTGTGATTAAACCAGCCAGAAAAGGAGGGAATCTCCCTCTGCATCACTGTGAAAGACCTCTTGCTGCCAGGAGAAACTCCCGGGAGATTAAACTCTCTGGAGCCCAGGTAGCCTGCATATAAGTGCCCAGGTCACTGGATTCTCACAGAGGCTAAGGATCAGTTTCAGATCTTCCTGTACTGGTTGGAAAGATGCTATCTAAATGGAAAGTGACTGTACTGAAGGCACAGGCAAGCACTAAATCCACTGTGAGAGCAGGAACTTGGAGGTGCTGTGAACCATGGCTTTAGAAATGAATTTAAAACTGTATGGCACCATTGTCTTCCATCATTATACTCTGAGATGTATTTGATCTCCTAAAATCTTTTGTTTAGTCTGCTAACATAATGTTGCATTGTTGAGTGGGAAATTCCTGGTTAAATTGTGGTATAGTGTCATAAACCATAGAGGCAGCATCTGTGCAGGGCCTGTGTTGCTATGGCCCTGACCCAAACTTCATAACACAAACAAACATAAGTGATAGATCAGGCTTATTTATCTAAGGGCTCATTTAGCAATAAAGAGAGTTGTTTAACTCTGTTTCCTTTTTAATAATGTATGTAGTGCTTTTTATTAAGTTGAAATACACAAGGTTTGTTTTTCATGGCTATGGTGTAAGAGCTCCATCACAGTGCAGGCGCTTTATTTCTTCTTCTCCAGCCTTTGAATAAGACTTTTCCTGGAGACGCTAAAACTTGTGAGAGCGGGAGGAATTTCTAAGGGTTTTGCTAAGTTGAGGAACTCATTTCACGTAGTGATGCATGAAGCGGGAGTAAAACTAATGACTGAGTACCTTAATAGGAGACTGAATGCAGTCTAAGAGCATGCAGTATGGGGGGTGATATTTCTGCGTTCCCCCGTTCTCTTCAGGGAATGCGTTTCATTTGCAGTGTGTGGAGGACAGCAGAAGGAGTAAGTGCTGCTGTTTCCCTGAGTCTGTCTTCTCTGTGGTTTGTTTCAGAATTTTTTCTTTCTTTTGAATGCTACTGCTCTTGCGGCACTCATGGGTAGGAAGAAGTGAAACGGTTTGGTTGTCATTATTTTTCTTCCATACTTCCCGCCTTGTAGGCCTGACGCTTCTCTTGAAATACAAACCCAGTCTGCAGTCATTTTCAATGGTTCCTGAGGCTGGCACCTTTCCCTGCTGCTCTTAATTTCAGGTGTTGTCAAATTGTGCCGAGAAGCAAGTGCAGCTGACATGTTTGGTCTCCAGAACTGAATGTCTTAGTAACACGGGCTTTGTTCAGTTTTATGACTTGGCGTCTTCTTTTAAAAGGAAGAACTAAAAGGGGAAATACAAGGATCTTGTGGGGAATGCTCAAGGAAGAGAACCTTAAGGACAGCTCTCTTAGCCATGAAAGATCCTGAAAAACATGCACTGTACTTGGCTTTCTGGGAGTACTTTACTGTCCAAAGTCTTACAGAGTATGTAAAATGCACGTGCCTTGGTGGAAATGGTGGCCCAAGATATATAGTCATTCCTGTACTTGCTCTTTGCATGCTCCCGTAAGTGCAGTTGTAGATGTTTTTGTAGGACTAGTGCCAAAGTGAGCTTTCTGCAGGTTGGAAAGGAAGGGGAGCAAAGTAAAAGCAAACAGTCCGCTCCTTCCCTCTGCTACAAGACATCAGCTGGGAGGACCAAAAACCTTTCTGAAACATGATGAGGTGCTTAATCAGATTTCCATGCTTGGTCTTGACCTCATGGAAATAAAGAATGTGTAGGGGAAAAAGCTTGTGGGTAATTTGAACATAAATGTGAAAGTAGATGTCTGTTTGGAGGTAGATCATATTGTACTAAATTAGGCCACTTTCTCCTGGCAGAAGGAACAATCTCAAAATAAAGGCCTTGAGGTGGCAGAGGAGAGGTTTTTGGATGGACTGTGTGTGAAGGAAACGTCAAACAATTACAACTAGCGACAGTAGTGTGCGCTTGTTTTCTTCTCACTTCCTTGGCTGCCTCCACATCTCTCCTCGCCCCAGGAAGACTCCTGAAGGACAATGGGAGATGAACCAGCTTAGCCAAAAATGAATTTCAGCTCAGTGGTAACTGGGCACAGAGAAAGGGAGTTATATGAGGTAGTGAAAGGGGACAAAGGAGGGAAGTGACCTAAACAGTAACATAAACAAAATATTTAGGAATAAAACCAATTGTCAGCTTATACAGTTGGATGCCCAGCAGCTCTGCCAAGTTTGTGTATGATTTATTTGTTCATTCAGTTATATCTTGCACTACAACATTGTTAAGTCGCTGATAGAACTAAACAGATTTCTTGAGTTTTAAGTAGTACAGCATAAATCTTCTGCTCACACGAGGAACCAAGTATCTCTGACTGCAAGTTAGCTGCAATTTGCAAGTTCCACTTGATTTCATTTCAGACTCATCCTTGCAAGTCAAACCACAAAAAGAGCTTCCTGACCAGTGGAAAATCAAATGCAAGATGCTGTCGTTTTGCTGCTAATGGGAGGTTGCAGGGAGCAGGGCTGGCTCTTGCTGAGGTTCTGTTTGGGCTTGGTTAATCATTTTGCCAATTAGGCAGACACTCCTGGATGCTGGATATAAGTTGGATGCTCTTAGGTCTAACTGAGGACAATAGTTTAATACCCAGGGTAGTTCATAAAGAGACTTACTGAGCAGCACCCTGATGTAATGAAAGGTGAAAAGCTCAGACCATTGCCTTTCTAAGGGTCGTGTTTCCGAAGGAGAGCTCTGCTTGCTGCCTTATTTGTCCTGCACTGGCTATTTGGTCTGTGGAGCCAGCAAGCTTTTTCTTGCTTGCTTTTGTTCCTCTCAGAGCTTACAAAGGAAGCCATCAAGGCTAATTTTTTTATCTTCCAGTACATTTATTTACTCAATCTTGCGAAATGTCAGTGTTTCTCCCCCTCTCTTTCCCCAGGCAGCATGTGTTGATGATGGGGCTGGTCGCGCAGGCTAAGGACGGCTCTGCTCCTGTGCAGAGGTTTGTGTCTTCTGCTCTCCTCCCCAAGTACCGCCAGCAGGCGGCCTGGCAGAGCTCTGCTCTGGGAAGACTGGGGTTTTATTTGGCTGGCAAGAGGGTCTCTGGTATTCCTGTGCGCTCTTGGGTCTGTTGCTCAGTGTTGAGACAGTATCTCAGAGATATGGCCTGTGCTTCATGTCTGTCATCCGCAGTCCCTGGAGTATTTGTCCTGCTTGGTGTCTAAGGAATGGGAGGTCCTTTGTGGGTGAGCTCTGCTCTCCGTCAGAAAAACACTGGGCTCAAGATGCTGCCCTGAGAGCTGTGGGACCGGTTGTTGGGACACCCACCCTTGGGCCCTGGTAACTCATCTGCTCTGTCTGCTGGCATGTCAAAGAGCTTTCCTGGGCTAGCTCAGAAGCAGCAGTGAAATTGATAAATTGTTTTTCTTTCTACTGGGGATGAGCATTTTTCAAGAAAACGCATTTTCACAGTGGCCCAGCTCTTCCTTCTCCTCCACCTGCTACAGCTACCTGGAAGCATGGAGGCTGTAAAACCTGGAAGAATAATGATGTGTTAAAAATAACCAGAGCTCTTGTGTCATTTAAAGGGATTTAGCTAGGGCAGTAATTTATGTCCAAAGTGACTGCCCCACGCTATCACTTTACGCTTTACTTGTGTGGTGAACCCTTCCTGGGACAGGGCAAAGGCAGGATCTTCTGCATGGCCACAGCTGAGGAACACATGGGAAAACAAAAGCACTTGTGAAGGGCTCCTGCAAGCCTGGCTGTGGGCACAGACAGAGGGAGGGAGCAGCTGCTGTCCAGCGGTTGTTTTTCCAAAGGAGCTGTGAGGATGTAAAGAGTTGAATGCATTTTTTGCTGGGCTTGTTTATTATTTTTGTTTTCAAGGGGGAATTTTAGCATTGTTTTAAGAATTAGGTTCAGCTTTGTTCCCACTAAAGAAGTCAGATGCCGGCTGTTGACTTAACTGCTGAAGAGATGCTGACACTTTCAGCTTTTTCTAGAGCAACTCTTTGATTCCTTAGAATAAATCAGACATTAATCATTTTTCCCTTCCTCCTAAACTGGAGGGCAGTCATCAAGGTCAATGGTTATTTTCCATTAAATGGTTGCCCAGCTCTGTCTGTTCTCCCTCTGAATTCTCTCCCAAATAAAACAGTTCTTGCCATATTTCTATAAGCCACGTTACTGCATTGACTGTTTCTGTGTGCTGAGGAGCCTTGTGGTTCCCACAGAGACCCTTGTGTTTGTGCTGCAAAGGCTTTGGCTGCGTGGCAGGCAGTGTGGGTGAGGAAGCAGTGATGGGGGGGGAGGAAACTGCATCCTTTTCCCTTAGCTGACTGACTTTGTTGGGTCTTACTTAAGCAAACGTTGCTTGAATCCGGTTCACAGTGTTTGTTCAGTGGTCCAGTGGAATGTCTGGGATATTTTTGGTTTTCCTCCAGACCCAAAAAGCAGGTTTTGACTCCAAACCCCATAGCTGGAGGCCTGAGGCAGAGTCCCTGTGCCCGAGGGCAAGGAGCATTGAGCTGCCGCAGCGGTGCGGCGAGACGGGCACCTGGGCTGGTGCTGAGCGGGGCCTGTTAGTTAAAGATGTTGCAAATGACTCTACAGCTGAATTTGCTTTTGTTGAGATGAAGGATGTACCATGACTGACTGATGTGCCGGGCAGCCCAATGCAGGCCTATCCCACTATCCCAGTGGAGATGGGGCTTGCTTTGTTCTGGCATCGTGGATGGAGGCTGAGTGGTTCTCATCCTGCATGTGCTTTTGTATTGCCAATGCAGAGTGTCGGCTTGTTTATCTGTGTGCCAGAGACAGTCCATAACAAGACAGGCACGCATCCTCCCGAGCCTGCTTTTGTCTGCTCCTTTCTTCAAGTATCCTCTGTATTCCTCTTAAATATTTTTGAGAGTTTACCCATCTTCAGGCTGGTGCTTCTTGCTTGGCCGGGTCAAGCTGATGGTTTACTTGCTGACCGGAGGATCCATACTTGTGCATCCTGACACCGACCGTTTGGATTGTTTTTTCATTAGCACATGCCCCGAAGCCACAGGATAAATTCTTTTTATTTTAGGAAGAAAGTGTCTCATTACCTCACCTTTAAGAGGGGATTATCTTACTTTCTCAGATCAAACATAATCAATTGCAACTAGACCAGATTTGAGGCTAAAAGAATGTTTATTTTAATACACAGACAAAATAGTTGCCTATTACTAAGATTTGCACAAGATTCAAGATCCTCTCGGTGTCCTTTCGTGACTGCAGATGTACCTGCTGGCTCATGTTCAGCGCTCTATTTGTTTTAATTTTTTCATTTTCTTTGTTAATTTTGTTGACAAAGACCCTCATTACCTGATGTGGAAGAAATACTTAAATTAACTAAGTAGTTACTTTTCCATATGGTCCTTTGATCACAGTCTTGAATAGTGAGAGACCCCAGAGTCTTGTGTGTGTACGTGTTTTCCTGCCAGTGTCCTGTGCCAAGAGAGCATCTGCCCTTTGTAATGTGGTAATCATGGATCTTTACAACTTGGTTCTGCTTTGTTGGAGCAATGATAGCCTGTGGACCGGGGATAGGGAACAGAGGGAGAAAAAGAAATTGGGCCACCTAAATTCAGGTGCCCAACTGAGGCTCGTGAGTTAGGAGCAGTATGGACTTAAGGTCCATAGGGGAGTCAGATCTGAAATCAGATCAACACATGCAGAAGGTAAGCTGTTCTTCATCTCATATGAGCTGCAAGTAAACAATGTGAGGTCAATGATAAAGAAAAGAATTGAGTATGAAAAGTAAAACCCCTTTACTACTACTGACAAATTGTGCTGTGCTAGAAGTGAAAATATCTATGGCAGCTGCTGTATAGTTTGGGCTTGATAATCCTAGAGGTCTTTTCCAACCTTAATGATTCTATGATTCTATAGGTGTTTTCAAAGTTGGTAAGCTCTTGAGCCTATTTATTAAAAGGTATTTTCACTCTATGTTACTGGACTGAAGGGGTTGAGATCAACAATGTCAAAATACTCAGATGTTTTTGTGTGTCTGGGTTGGCGAAAGAAAGATGAAATTGATTAATCTTCGTATCCTTTGAAGTGAGACATCACTACATGTCAAATGGCTGTAGCTGTGTTACGGAAAGACAAAGGCACAGCGGTTTTCTGTTGGGGACGATCTTGTCAGATACTGACACTGGTGCTGGCAAGTCTCTAGGGCGAAATAAGGAGCTCTTCCGAGCACCTTGGCTTTTGCTTAAGGTTTGAAAGTTTGCAAGCACAGAAGTGCCAAAACCACAAGTGTAATTTTTGTCATGTTGGGTGACAGTGGCTTGCCAGGGAGTGAAGGATCAGATGGAAAATACCAGTTTGCCATAGAAAGGGTGGAAAGAATGTGGATAATTTTTAACATGCACAAGAAGATGTGAGCTGTGTCTTCCAGAAATCCATCCAAAAGATGGAATACACAAACCAAAGGACTGAAAGTGCCATAAATATATTCCTACCACTAGAAGAAGATATGATATGAAATGGCTTTATTGCTTAAGGTTAACACAGTGGCATAGAGCTGTCTTTCCCATTCCTTTTCTCACTTAAAATATAGTGTCCAAACAAGTAAAGGCTGCAACAGCTTGATCATAATTTGTGTTGCAGCCAACCTGTGGCTACTCTGCCCTTCCCTGAGGCTAGAGGGGAGGGAGCGCAGCTACTGGCCTCAGTGTGTATGGGTTGGCACTTGCTATAGGAGATGCCATGCTGTCACAAAAAAGTGATCTTCATGGATGGATGTTTCTGCCAAGTGACCTCTGCCCAGTTTTTTTGGAGAAAGGAAAAGTGTTATTCAGTCCTGGTGAACTGGATAATGAATCCTGGTGAAATGAACAACCAAAGCTGATGGTCAGAGCTGTATTATCACAGATGAGGCTTTCAGCCTGAGCTGTGGCTATTACCAGCTCTCCTCAATGATTACGCCCTAGTTCGTAAGGCTCTGCAGTTCATTCTGTTCAGGCACTTCTTCAGTGTCTGTTTGCACATGCATTCACGCTGATGAGACTCTGTCTCAGCAGTGGGACTTTTTGCCTTAAAATAATTTTCTTCTCCATCTGATAATGGAAGGAATCATCTATTCTTTGATTTTTGGTTGGCAAACTTGGGAATCTGAAAGGAAGGCTGTAACAGTTTAATGATCTGTGTGGTCAGTAGTTTCTGGGCATTTAAATAAAGGTGGGTGTGCTGTGAGACGTGATGAGGTAAGACCCGACATGCAGGGAGCATTGCTTGTGGGACAGCCTTGTAACTGAGAGCTCACGGAGAAATGCCCTATAAATCCAGCTTTTCCTGGTTTTACTTCATCCTGGTACCATCCCTGCAATTACACCAATGTTAATATCTATGTTGCTAAATTAGCCAGCTCCAGATGGATTAATATGTAGTGGGTAACATGTAGATGATACTTAATCAGGAGGAAAACTTTGTTCTGAACAGGATGCTGCCTTTTTTGTGTGAAATATTTGAGGTGTCTCACCAACCAACCCCTGTATCCACAATCTCCATTTAGTGGGGGACCACGAAGTGATGAAATGCTAGACATCTGTCTTCACTAAGAGCTACTCTTGTGAAATGCTTGTATCTCAACTGGGGAAAAAAAATGATCACTTGTTTAAAAACAAACAGAAAAGAACAGGGTTAGTAGGTGCTGGTGTTTCTATGTAAGATGCAGAGAGAGAGACAGGAGAGCCTGAACCAGAGGTTTTGTTTATTCTCTCTCCTGTGAACTCCTTGTTGTAATGTCTAAGCACCTTAAAAACATTTATGAATGTGTCCTCAAAGGAAAATGAAATCTATATAATGGAAATGCAAAGCGGTATTAAAGGAAGCAACTTTCCAAAAGTTCCTACACAGTTACCCTGTGACAGAACTAGGACAGTAAATCAGACCGTTATATCCTATTTTGGTAAACAAGCTATCATCTCATCCTTCTTACTAGTTACTTTTGCCTTGGCTGCTTTCAGAGTAATTCACTGCTTTTCTTTATAAAATACAAACACTTTATTTGTAAGGAAATACATGATTCTTTCTTAACTTCACACTTAGGCAGGCCGCACGCGGATTGATGGCCAACAGGGAGTTGCAGTTAGTGGCAGGGAGGAAGGAACAGCAAGAACATTAAACCCAGTGTACGGTCCCGAGTGACAGCCCACTCCGGACTTGCTGCTCAGCTGCCGGAGGTGTCCGAGCATCAGCTGGAGCTGTCTGTGCCGAGAAGCTGATGCTTCTCTGCGCACTGGTTGTAGATTTGTAGCACCGAGCTCCGCGGCGCTGATTGCCAGGGAAGACATGAGAGAGAATGCTTCCTGAGCAGGACATAGCGGCCTTTGCTTTCCTCTCCTCCCCATGCCGAACGCTGCTGCAGCAGGGCAGCTCACACGCTGTCGACAGCTTCCTCTTGTAGACTAGCCCAATGAATGAATGAATGAATGAAGATGCAATTCCCTGCATTTACTGGTGTACTCTAATGAGAGGCGCTGATGTCTGCGTGCTCCAAGTGATACTGGTCTTCTCCAGACAGCTGCTGCGGGGGACACTTTCAGTGGTGGCTGCAGCAAGAGATGCTGTGACTGGGGACGCAAAACTGTATTTGGGCAGTGACAAAGTGCATGAGCAAGAGGCTAATTCTCTGTTCCTTGGGGTTTAAAGGCTTTGTGCAAATCTCTTTCAAGTCAGTGAAGGACTTCTGTTGATGCAGTGGGCTTTCAATCTAAGCCCAAACGCTCTGTTAATTTACAGTGTGTGTCAGCCTTTTGTTAGCTGGCTCATGAATATGAAATGGTGCAGATGGAACCTTCAGCGCGTATATTGAATGTGCAAATTTGCACACTGACCGTGATCTTTTCAAAGCAATGTGACTTGATATATGTTGAAAACCACCCCCGGTATGTTGTAAACACATTCCACTTTGCTATCACATGTGCTGTTTATGTTTGTTTAGTTGGCACCATGAGCTCTGAGGTTTTCTATTAAGTTATTCTATGGTACTTTAGGGAACTCAGCTCTCATCACTGATAAAATAAAGCAAAAACACTGGTAGGTCTTGCCTTGTTAACTGTTCTGATGGTTGTGTTTTCCACTGTTCCAAAAAATATAAAGCTTTATAAGATTTAACATATTCCCAGTGCAAAGTGTGGATGCTTACAGGCTTCCTGTTTGGAAATGGCAATGCTATGAAATTGCTTTTTTGGCAGGTGTGATTAAACCACATGGATTTCCAATAATGTTTTGTAAGCTTTCCACTTAATTAATTGGGCCTTAATTTAGATCTCTGAGCTTAACAAAACCTATGAAGCTTGCAGCAAAATATTTTTCTTGTGGAAAATTTTGTTTGCATGAAATACAAATCCTTTATTCCTTGTGGGTAAATGTGGGAATCCCATATTTTTTCATTACCTTTCTTAAAGTATATACAAAATAAAAATAGCTGGTACTGTGTGTTTAATACAGAATTTTAAAGAAATTAGTTTGGAAAGTGCATGTGATTTTTTTTTTTTTCCTCCAAGTGCCTTGAGGTTATAAGAGATAAAGCAAGAGGCACAAGATTCTATCTCAAGCAGTTACTGCTGCAAGAGACAAATTAGAAGCAATTTTGCTTTCATATAGTTGTTTTTAAATGCACTGTTCTGACAACAGCAATAAATAGAATAATGTGCGTTGATCTGTCTTTTCTAGAGAAAATCCTTTATCCCAGATAAAGTAATATTCCACTAGTAAGTGAGCGGAAGAAAGCCTCTTCAGCAGCTGCACAGATTTAGGGGAATGTTTCTGCATGGGCTTCATAGAGAATTTTGATATGGACCTCCCAGTGAGTTTGATTTTTGGTGAACAAAATACAGTAAGGGCACCAAAACCACCTTGCTTTTTGGTGCAGATTGGATAGCAGGATATTTACTCAAAAGACCTAGACAGAAAAACACAGAGATGATATGATTAAACGAAGGTAGACTTATTACTAGACTTTTTTAACAGCGTATTTTCTTAAATTGATGTAATAAACATCTCAGCTCTGGTCAGAGAAGAGTTTTGAACAGCTTTAGGCTATTCCTGGCTTAATACTCAAGTAGAACCAGCAGAAGTGTTGGAAAAACAAGGTCATTTTTGAAAAAACAATCAAACGGTTTAAAAATCCTCTGCTATGATTGTGCTTTTCTGACCCCCTGCAGCCTTGCGTTATCAAACTGAGCGTATCTCAATTTTCCTAATGTTAATGTTTGAAATGTGATACAGATGAGTCATGTGAGTAAAGCAGAAAGAAAAAAAACATGGTTAACATCACGGCTACCTGGGTCCTGCTCCACTGTCACTTAGACTTGAGAGTACGAGCTTAGAAGCATGGTCCTGGGCTCTAAAGCTGGGCCTCCAGGGGAGCCGAAGGGAGCTAAATCCCTTCAAAGTCAGAGACTGAACATTTTTAACGTCTGGGTTTGAAAGGTGAAGTCAGCATCTGAAAAAGCAAGTATCTAGAAAGCAGTTTGAAAACCTTTTACTGAAGATGATGGGGCAACTGGGGAGTTGGGCAGGGAGAAGGTGGGGGAAGCATGAGGTGGTGGTGCTTGTATTTTGCAGATAAAGGAAAGTTTGCTGGGATGGCAGAAAGCAACGCCGGCCTGCTGTGTTTCACCTGTCTTTGCTCTTCTTTACAGGTTACGTATTTGGGTAAGGTTTCCACAACAGGGATGCAATTTTTGTCAGGCTGCACAGAGAAACCAGTCATTGAATTATGGAAGCAGCACACACTTGCCAGGGAGGATATTTACCCAGCTAACGCCCTTCTGGAAATTCGCCCTTTCCAAGTCTGGCTGCATCATCTTGACCTCAAAGGTGAGGCAACGCTCCACATGGATACCTTTCAGGTAGCACGTATAGCCTACTGCACTGCTGACCACAACGTCAGGCCAAACATCTTTGCTTGGGTCTATCGGGAGATCAATGATGACTTGTCCTACCAGATGGACTGCCATGCTGTAGAGTGTGAGAGCAAGCTGGAGGCCAAGAAGCTGGCCCATGCCATGATGGAGGCCTTTAAGAAGACTTTTCACAGCATGAAAAGCGATGGCCGGATCCACAGGAATGGCTCATCAGAGGAAGTGTCTCATGAGTTTGAATCTGATGATGGCTGACGGAACTCATTCATGGTTGAGCAAAGGCAGAAATGGCCTTGGGAATGAGACCTGATAGATGAATAAGCAACAGTTGAAACTGGGGAATGAAAGGACTGCCAAACACTTGTCTGACCAGCTTTTTAAATCAAAAGAGCAATTCGGTACCTACAGATAAGCATCATTAAAGCAACTGCATTACATTGAAATTTGCTGCTGTTGTAAAAGTGAGAAAAAAGCTCCCTTCCCCATCTCTCTTACCCACCCATCACTATCTGTTTCTCATCTCTGTAGTTCAGGTGCACACCATGAAGTAGAGTCTTCCTGTTTGTCTTGCAAGACAGGTCAGGCAGTATTATTAGTTACTCCTCTGGCATTCCTGGCTGGGGGCTGATGCTGATGCACAAGAGCAAGTAGACCTGAAAAGCCCTAATGGAAGAATCTTTTGCCCATGAGGCACCACAAAACCCCTTTGACTGTACGTAGGCTAAGACAGCCGTAAATAGCCTTTTAGACTAATGGCCCAGCATTCTGTGGTTAATTCACATGTCACAGATGAAACCTGAAAGACAATGCTTGTATGTACACATTATATAATATGCTATCCATTATTTTATTCATTGTACCTATTTTCTTAATATACCTGCTGTCACGTCTTCCACGCAACACCAGTAGCTGCAGTTTCAGACCATATACTGCAGGATACCAAAAAAGGGATGAGCAAAAGTACTCTGCGATGGAGAGAGGCAGAGTGAGCCAGCACCAATGTCTGTGCATTTTCCAACCCTGATGTGCTCCGCAGGAGGGGGCCGACTGGTAAGAGTTGAGGGACACTTGGGTCTGTCAGTATTTGAACTGTGACTTCTCATCAACCTCAGGTCTGAAGTGATAGGAGCGTGGTAGTCTCCACTCTGTGTGACTGTTCTCTGTGTTGCTGGCCAGGTGGCCCGGTGGGATGGAGCTGGTGGTCCCTCATCACACAGCCAGGGCTGCGTTAGTGTAAAGAGTGAAGGAAACGGTCCCTTAGGAGCCAGGTTTGAGCAGCTGCTGTGGTTGAGAAGCTCACATTCAGATTCCCTTATCTTTCCTTGCTCACAAATATACAGTCATGCCTTTCTTAAATGCAGATGTTTAATAAAACTCAAATAAAAATAAAAGCTTGTTTCACTTGATGTTTTTTAAGACCGAGAGCAGATGGGTAGTTTGCAAGTAATGCTGCTCCTTTATACGATTTTATTCATGATTATGGTAATGTTAGGGCCACTAGGACACCTCACTGAAGCCTTAAAGCATGCTAGTCAGAAGCCAGCAGTTCTGTGTCTTTGTGGGTCTGGGTGTTTGTATGTGAGAGCATCTGTGTGAGTCCAAGGTTGGTAACAGCACGTAGATTGAGCCTGGAGACATACTGAGGAGGGCACACACCTCCTGAAAATACGCTTGTTGCTTTACAATGTGTGTAAACTATTCTCCTGCATAAATGCATTCATACTTTAATTAAAAAAAAAAAAAGAGTTAAAGCTTGGGAGTTTTAAGCTGTCTTTTCAATGCAGACTGTAGTTTTGTTTTATGACTCTGGGTTCTGTGTTCATTTTATTTAGTTGAATTAAAATATTAATTTATTTCCATTTAGTATCACATCAGTCTCCGTGATAATTACCTTTAAGACTCTTAAATTATTTTCTTTTATATATTTAGGTAAATTATTGTTGTGGGACTTTTTTTTTTAAACTTTGCTGTGTGTGGACATGATTTATAATTTCTGCTTTGCAGGAGATGGCAGAGATACCCCCACACACACACCTGGCCGGCTGAACTGAGCTCTGTGGAGCAGGAGCAGTTTCTTGCCCTCCTTACAGGAATTGCAGAGTGACTCAGCTGTGGCATGAGATGGTGAGATGGAGAAAAGAAACACAGGCTGGCAGCTTCCTCAACTGTTTCTCTCTGAATCTTTGGATGATCCAATGTTTCCAAGTATGGCTCTAAAAATAATTTTTTTTTTTCTTCCCACAACTCACATTTGGAAGTGGAGGACCATGTGTGGGCTATATGCTAGTCAAAAAAAAAAAAAAATTCTGAGTCCTGCCATGTATGTATCTGTGTCTTTTTGATCAAAGGCAAAGTTAGACAAAACTTCCTTCAACTTTTGACAAGCTGTTTTCTTTTGCTCAGAGCTGTAACTTTGTTTTACCTTCTGTCCTAGTTTGGATGCTCTGCCACCAAAGTTGCTGTGAATCAGTGTGTGACATTGCCCATTTCACCCTCTTGGCCAGATGTCCCTGCTGACATGGGAGAGGTTTGTGAGTTCCCCTGCTCTTAACCAAGGGCTGCTTGAGTGTGCGAGGGCAAGAAAGAAGAGACCAGCCCCTCCTTACATGCAGGAGCTGAGGTGCCACGTGCTTGCCCTACCAGAGAACACGGCAGATGGTTTGGGTTTGAGATTTCTGCTTCTGGAGCAAATGCTTAGAAATGTGGAGCATGTTGGTGCTGTGGGGAGTGGGGTGTGACCTTTCTGACTGACACAATCTCAAGCCCTCCAGACCAGAGCACAACTGGACAGAAATGTTATCGTTTTATTTTTAATTATGGTCTTTCCTCCTAACATGCTGGGATCTGCTGAAGTGCTCCTATCTGCCTAAGTCACCTGCAGGTGTTGGTTATGCAAAGAATACCCTAACTGGGGTTTTTGTTATTGTCTGTTTGTTTATTTTTTAAAGATGATCTAAATTTCTGCAAAGAGTTCTGGCTTTATTTGGGAGCATTACAGAAAAACCACAACAAGAAATGCAAAGGGTTACTCCAGTGTGCTTTTGCTCTACACCTTGAAGTGGTGGCATCTTGCTGCTTCCTTTGAGGAATTATCTGGTTTGTCTGCAGATGGTCGTCTATGCTGATGCTCCGTGTCAGGGCATGGTGTCACACGTTGACATTAGCAGCGCTGTGGTGCACTAGCTCAGTGATTACTTGCTTGTGGTTTTGGACTGTCATATTTCATGGCTTGGTGTCAGAGAAACTGATGCTTTGGGGAACACAGGGCTCACCTGTTTGCTAGGTAGGTGCCTGTGTGCATTTGGAAGTCGGTTCCTTGGTGCTGATTAGGACCTTAAAAGGGACCCTTCTGGGAGGTGGCTGCCACGTGTGCTGACCTTGCACTGATTTACCGTGGGGTGGAGAGTTCTCGCAAAGGTATTTGATATTGTGGCATCTGCAATAGTTCCTTGCATTTGGAGGCTGTGGGTTACATGACAATTGTGAATGATTAAAAGAGAAAATTCTAGTCCTTGTGATTAGCAAATCCTACCCTTTGAAACACGGGCCAGCTATTTTCTAAATGTTCAAACATGCAAGAGAATATGAGGGAATCCAGTTTGTCTTAGAAAACATAAGATTTGAAAAACAATTGTTATCATGAGCTTGGATCCTTAGATAATTTGGAATTCAGGCCAAATCCCTCTACATTATTAATACCAAATGTGTGATGCTATTTCTCCTAAATTGTGAGCATATCAGTTATCACCGAATATCTGTTGCTAGTACATACCGGAATGAAACATCAAGTTAAACTTTTCCTTCAGTTAATCTCTTAGAAAAGAAAAATAATAAAGTTTCCATCAGAAGCCACTTCCAGTTGGCTAAAGACTGTCCTTTTCAACTACAAAGAGCCCGGTTTTGGATCTTACTGCGTGCCACTGTGGGATGACGAGTTCCTTCAACGTCAGCCAGGAAAACATGTAATGAATTTCTTTCTTCTGCTTGTAGGTGAGAGTAGGAAAGGGTCCAGTATCAAAATGCGTAGTTAGAACTGCAGGAAAAGTAGAGAGCGTTTATGTCATCGCACTTCAACATCAATATGCAACATCACCAGTGTTTTGTCAAAGTGATTTTCAGAATTTTTCTAATTGCCTTAAGAAAAAAGAAAATGTTATTCTAGGCAGAGTAAGTTTGTTCTGTTTTCAGACTCTGAAGTCTAAGTATCTTCTGTGGAGCTGTCAGTGAACGATTGTAGCTCAGGAGCAGTTGTGCTGTGGGGTGAGCAGTGCACCACAGTAGCAAGCACAGGTTCCTCCAAAGTTGCTTAGATGCAGGAGGAGGGGTTATTGCCTGTGGGGGAAGGAGGAAAGCAAAGAGTAATTTCTTTCATGTGTTAAAATTAAAGGCCCCTAAGAGCAGCCTAAGTTTTTGTTTTGTTTTGAAATAAAAAACACCCCAAATGCAAACAAACAAAAAACCCCTCTGCAGCTGGTTCCACTGGCTAACTTTCCAGTAGTGAGTGAGTGGCTTCATTTTTACATGAAAAAGCAGTTCGATGTTGCCAATGAATTGCATTTCATTTTCCTAACACCTGCACATAAATGGCATGTGATTGGGACCTTTGATACAGAGGCAACCCCACATCAGTCTCTCAGAAAACTTTACATATATATGTTATTCTCAGAAGCTTTGAGACTTCAATATTTGTGTGTTCACAGTGAATTTTATTTGAATTGTAAGGTTCTCTGTGTGTCTGTATACACGTGTGGATGTGTATATATATATATACACACACGTATACACATGCGTATCTTAAAATGTGATGCTTGTTAATATTTTCTGCATGATGGACGTATGTAATAGTAGGTGGGTGTGTGAAGGTAATCTTGCATCTTAGCTTTGAGATAAATGGTTTACTTCTAAATCCTTTTTATTTAGTAGAAAGCAAATTAACTTGTCTGTCTACATGCAAAATTTGAGGTACTATATGCATTATTTACCATTTACCACCAGAGCTGTCCCACTGCTTACCCAATTAGCTGCTGTAAGAATGATGTATGATTGGGCTTATTTTTCCCTGTGGCAGTGAATTATTAATTTGTGCATACTTGGGAAGTGATACGTTAAATGTATGGCTGTTGGTTGTTCTCCTATAGACTAGAGTGTTCAGTCTGCCAAGACTTTGCAGTAAAAGGATATATCCTTTTGTGAAAATAGGGACATTCGTTGCACCTTTTTTCTAGTGTAATTTTGAACAAGCACATGGGTGGTTTCTTAAAGTTTCTTTTTTGTGAAATGTCCATTAAAATGCTTCCTTCCTTTCATTGCACAATTGATCATCATCATCTGCTTCTACTTGTTGCCCCAAGGCTCTTTTCTCTCCGGGGTGTGACTTGAGAGTGCCCTGGGGCCAGGCTGGGGGAAAGTCAGGGATCTTCCTTCCCATCCGGGTCCCTGCAGCCGAAGGGTCTCACGGGGTCCGAAGGGACAGGGCCGAGGCCGGAGCTGCTGTGCGGCTGTAAGAAAGTTGGGTCAGGCTGTTGGTTGAGTTTTTATAGCTAAGATGCAGAGCCTTATCTTGAAGTTTGGGAAGTCCTCTCCTGTATGGCAGTAATTAATGGAAAGTGCCACGATGATTTTTTCAGTTAGGATTGTAATTAATTTTGATCAGGGCTGCTAAAGCGTATATAGCGATTTACTGAAAATAGTGGTATGTTTAGCGAGAGGTTATCCTGTCTTCTGCGTTGCCTTCCTCAAAAAGGGTTGTGAAATACGTTGGAAGCACAGACAGATACAGGTGCTGACCATGTGGAGTAAATGGGATGAAAGCTGCAGACTGTTAAAGCAGCACAGGGGTGGAAGGGCACAGCAAGGCCCCAGCAGGGACCTGCGTGTCTGCGGGCGAATGGAGGTGGCCACGCCGATGTTTTTGCTGTCTAAGCATGAATGGGATATGTGAAAACTGGGGCAATTCACCATTTTTCGAAGGGCTTCCCCAAATGGAGCCGCTCAGTGAAGACTGAGGAGTGAGGATAAGCTGTTGGAGAGCTTTCAGTGATCAGTTCCAACAGAGATCCCCAGTACAGCTGAGCGACAGGAAGGTCTTCACCAGCACAAATAAATGATGCATGCAGCTTCCACAGCAGCATTAGGGTTAAGGCTGCTCTGGTACAGCCAGTGGCTGGAGATAGTTAGGTTTCTATGGGTTGGACTCCTGCCCAGTGCCGGAACTTCATGGGGCACGTGCTGCAGCAGCAGCCAGTTGCCGGATTCTGGTGGGACATGCTTGCGGCAGTGCTCAGTGGGCTCCTTGGTGAGCTCCTCAGGTGGCGCCATCTGTCCATCTTTTTCCATCAATTGGTTGATTTCAAATAGTTACATGCCTGATTCATGCTGCTAAAAGAGAGAGGAGCTTCAAACCACGTATCTCAGCAAGAGACACGGGTTGCTGCAAAGTCTTATCGGGAAAACTGGAAGTGAGAAAGTAGGTTTCTATTGTACAACTGAGGAAGCGTTGGAAATACTTGGAGTAACAATCTCTTATCTATTGAGCAGGTCCTGGTAGTGTGTTTGAAGATAGTCCTAATGCTGTGCTAACAGCCTAAGGAGCTAAAGACCGAGGCTGGCACAGGCACTTCTTAGCAGTAAGTTGTGTAGGCAGCAAGCATGATTTCCAGTTACTGCTAGAAAGATGTGAGGGCGTGTCTGGCAGGCGTTTGTTTTGGTTTTCTTTAATGTCTGTGGTGGAAGGTGTATGTGAAAAGGCTGTTAATGTTTTCTCATGAGAAGAAAGCTGCTCGTGTATTAATGTAGTGACTTATTTGTGCGCTTACAGTGTCAAGGTGAGAAAACCTATTGAAAACACACCGTTGGAAATAGCCGGGCTCCAATGGCAAAGGAGCACCTTGTTATTACTGTGCTGAAGGGAGCATCCCTCTGCTTTCCCAACTTCCACCCTCAGAGTGGGAAGATAGTAGTAGATAACTTTGATCTATTAGGCTTTGATTTGCATTGTGTGTTACACTCTCTGTTATTTTCCTGTAAATTGCATTGCTCTTGGAAGAGAAGAAACATTATAATCCTATGAATATTGTATAATGTGGCTGGTATGTTTTTCTGTGGGCAGTGTAGATTTTCTGAGAATGACGGACAGGAGTGGATTTCATTCTTGGAAAGCAAATAAATTTTCAAAGTTGATATGGACATGTGCATGCGAAAAAGTTATTGCTATCTTAAATTAGTTACCTCTCATTTAGAGATAGTAGAAATAGTTTTAGACATAATTACTGAGGAGAGAATTAATCAAGCTTTTCTTGCACAGTTGGGTTAAATTGTTGTGATTGAGTGCTTAGTACCATGCCAGTGTTCCCTGGCTTGATCTCATCTTTAATGGATTCCAGACCTGGTGGTTTCAAGTAACAACAGCTTTTCCAGATCCCAAGACAATAATGAAATACGCAGAGGAACTTCAAAGGAAACTCTTCTAGAGAGGAAAAAGAAGGTTAAATGATTATATAGTCAACTGTGGGATATTTTCATATCACTGAAAGACACCAGGCCTATCAGAAACATGTGAAAGAAACAGGTGAAATCTGAAACTATGCTTGACTGTGCTTCGCATCTGCCCAGGCTCTCCTACATGGTTTGGGACCTGATTCTCTCTGGGGTTTCAGGTGGATTTCTTTGTGATTTTTCGAGTCAGTTCTGACTCTGGCCACACAAAGAAAAGGTGTTTGTGTTTCCCTTCCTTGTTTCGAATAGTCTTTGCTATTCAGTAGCGAAGGAATAGCCCTGGACGGGCCGGAGACAGGTCTGCTGTGAGAGGAGCTGCACAATCCTCTGCTGTGGCTTGGCCGTCCTGCTCTGCCTGTCCTCGGTGTTCCCGGCTCAGGAGGTCGTTGTCACTTCCAGTGAACCCTGCTCTGCTCCCTGGACCATCACACTGTCTTCTGCAGGTAGTGTGCTCTGATTAAATTTGTGAAGCCTGTCAGAAAAATGCATCTTTTCCTTCCAATGGTGTGGAAGTGTTTATATGGTAACGTGTGAGTCTGTGCTGAGCAGAGGGGGAAAGGCCACAGTCCCTTTCCTGTAGTGTGCAGAAGGATGGCCAACAATAATTGCCCAGCGTGTACTAATTTACTCGTTACAGGTCTTTGCTGGTGTGAATGCAGCGGGGGAGCCACATCTAAACTGCCTCAGGACATTGTCATCTTGATGTCGTGATGGTGGCGTGGGACAGGACTGGTGGTCCCAGTCAGCACGCGTGTTTCTGGGACAGTGGCTGTTGGTAAGCACATGGGAAGGCATGTGGGGCCGGAGAGCCGCCCTGGTGTTGCTGGCTGTTGGGTGCCTTTGCAGCACGGGCTGGGGTGCTTCACCTGTTTGCAGGGTGAAGTGATGCTGAGTTGTGCTGAGCTGTCCTAAGGCAGCACAGTCTGGTGCAGCAGGTAGCTGCATTCCGTGTGCCTTACAGAAATCCTAGTTTATGCCATCAGAAGCGATATGAACAAAGAGTTTCAGCGTGGTTCAAATTTTGCCTGTGCGCTGCAGTGGGTCTCAGCTAATTCATCAGCAGCGGTTTGTTCTGCTTGAAATCCTGGAGAACAGCTCCTCTCCCGAGGTATTTCTGCTGACTTAATTGCCAAGTTGTAGTGAAATACGAGGTTTGCTGTTGTCTGCTGGAGCGCTGGGGATTCCGTTTTTTTGGCACATTTTTCATGACCTCATGTCAGCAGCATAACTAGGCTATGAGATAATTTCTATGCTTTAGATGAGCAGCTGCATGCATCTTAGCAGGAGAGAGAAGAAAGTGTGATCAATCCAGTGGAGTTAATTAGGTAAAACAGAGAATTAACTCTAGTCTTGTAGATTACCTCATGTCAGACCATGCATATAACTTTCATGCAGGTGGAAATCAAAATAATCTGACCTGGTATGCATGAAGATTTAATACAAATAAGAGAAACAATAGCTGCAAATATGGAAAAAAATCTACAGCCATTTAACAGCTGAAAAGGAAAAGTGTTGTACCCTTATTTCCCTGGAATGCTTTGTTTCTGCAGTGGCTTTCCACTCACTTCCTAATTAAACAGTTTCGAAGCTGTAAGGAAGAAGGATGGCTCTGAAGTCCTGTTCCTTGTCCTTGTGCTGTTGGAGGTGTCATGCGGTTATCCCAGGCTTTTGGAAACTATTGAATTTACTGACATTTTGTTGGAAACAGGGATGAGGCTTAAATATTTCTTACATATTTCTGATAAAACTCAATGTATTTCAATGTGTGATATTTGGGTGGAAGAGTCTTGTCTTAGCTCGCTTTTGAAAATCTGAGAATTATCTTGAGAAAAAGATGTAGGGCTGTTTAGTATTTGTAGTTCAGAAAAGCAGCGAAAGTGTGTTACTAAAGCAGCTTTTGTTGAGTTTTATTGAGCCACAATATCTGTCATCCTGGGCATCCTTGACAATTTACGTGGTTTGGATGCTTCTGTGGAGGAGGATGAAAACTTGTAGTGTGTGATGAGGTTATCACCTTGCCAGGTCTTTCTGCTGCATGCTCCAGTGGGTGGACCGCATCCCTTGGTGGGCGGACCCTGGACATCTAGGGGGCGGATCGGGACACAGGGGTAGCAACGTGTTCGGGGAGGCCAGCTCCCCATCCACCTGCCAGAGATAATGCGGTTGGAGGTGGCTCCACTGTCAAAACTAAGCCACAGTACAGATAAATATGAGCATAAAAAAAATAGGTGGGAAATTTGTGGAAAAACCTTACCTTGGTGTCTCCCACCCAGAGCCTGGAGGTCATAGCGAAAATCCACCTCCTTGTGTTAACACCCCATGTCAGCGTGGGGTTACCAGTCCCTTGTCTGTCTGGTGATTTCTGGGGTGCCGTACTGTGGTACATCACCTGAAAGCAAGAGGAGGGCAATCATGGCGTTAGCATGTCTTTACTTACTTGAAAAGTTACACGGGATTGTCACATCATGAACATTTTTGAACTATGTAGGGATTGCAAGATTTTGTCCAACACAGTAAAAAATGAGCATGTGGTGGTGGAGAGCGTATCTCAATAGAAAAACAGCAGAAGGTAAAGGTTCCATTCCTCAAAATCTCATTACCATATTCTTGTTTGTTGGTACCTATTTCTAAATTCAAGGAGTCCCACAGTGAAGTGCCAAGATAGAAAATCACATGATGCAAGCAAAAGAAAATCAGTTTAATGAGTGCTGCATGTTTTACATCCCATAGTTTTATCAGTAAGCTCTCAAACTTCTGGAAACTGCTCTGAAATTGGCGGGTCAGACTTTGTATCTTCTACCATTTTGCCATCATGTGCAATTTCACTTCTCAAGTGACTCCAATTTTGAACAGCTACGTTGTGCTAAGGCTCGGAGCGAGGACATGTTTTTGTAATCAAGTAGCCCAAGTCGACATTTTATGGTGTGGTGGTCGCTGTGCCAGTCAGACTATGCCCCACTACACAGAAGTACATTCCTTTTGATTTTACCAAAGAGACCATAAATATAACAAAAAGTTTATCTGGGAAACGTGATTTCATGCCTGGATTTTTCAGCTCCTTGCTACCCCAAAGAATAAATAAAATGGTCTCTGAAAGGGGCCTATGTTTGCATTATTGGTATGGCCAGCAGAGCTCACCATTAAGCTTACAAAAAAATACATGCATATTACAACATTTAGAGAAATGGGGAGCTCAGTTTTCAAGTCAAAAGAATAAGAATATCGCATCCTGTTTTGGTAGGTTAATATATGGAGGCTCAGGGCGTGGGGAGAGGAGGACATTGTTTTACTTGATATAAAAATGTAAAGGATGTTACAAATGCATAAATAAGACTAACCGTCAACAGTCATATGCTTGGCAAACTATAAGGCTTATTTGCCTTAAAATTTCCTATTGTATCCTTTCCCTGCAAGGTGATGTAATGTTTTAATCTCTGAAAACCTGGTTTCAAGACAGATGGGCTCTGAAAGGGAAATCTGCTTTTGATTCAACGTTAGGTCCTAGCAGGCAGTACTTTTCAGTCTCATTTGTCTGACAGCTGCAGCCTTTCTTCCAGAAAAGTCCCAGTGCGTGTTGCCAGCCATGGTTGGCTGTATATAGCGTGAGCTATATGCTGCCTGTCAGTATTTCTAAAGCTTAACTAGGTTCTATCATTAGCTCACCCACTACCAACATGAAATAATTGAATAAATGCAATCAAAATTTCAAAATAAAAATGAATAGCTGTAACATCTGGCATTAGTGAAGCAAAAAATAAAACACCATGCACAGGTACAATAATTGAGACTTTAATTTGGGTAATTAACTTTACTACATAATAAAATGTTATAGTAAACATTTAAAGTGCTCCTAAAAATACAAGGGCTTATTTGATCAGCGTTTTATGGGAAGGTTCTTATTACAAATGGATCTATTGGGTAATTTTGCACTGTGAGGTTTTCATGTAAGGTATTGGCTTACATGAAAGCCCAAGTGCAAGCCATTGGCAAGTGATTTCAGCTGGTGTTGGATTAGATCCAGTGGGGCAAAAGGCAAGCTTCATGCCAGCTTTTAAAATACAAAAAATATAATTGCTCTCTTGCAAACCACAAATCAAATATTTTTCCTTGAGAACACTGGTGATTCTTTTTTTTCTTTTTTTAAAGGCCCAAAACAGATACTGCTTTCCCTCCCCACTCTCCCCTCCCCACCCTCATTTTGCTTCCCTGGGCTGTGGCCCCAGTGTCTGGACACCTTCCAGCAGCATTTACAGCAATCAAAGGCAAAACAGTACTGAGCTGGCTCCTGCCCTCATCCCACCAATGCTGCTGTCCTTGGGACCGCAACCCTTCATTGTGTTCTTTATCTTTTTTTATCTCACCTAGTTTTGCAACTAAGTGGGTCTTAAGAATTCATGGAGCCCCTCTAATGAGTGGTTTAAGCATTGCAAAATCTATTGTAGCAGACAGTGGCACATCAAGGGATTCTCCTTTGTACATGGCCTGTATCCAAGCTACTTTTGTGATGGCTGTAGTGAGATCACTTAGAGAAATAATGGGTTCACTTCACTCCATGCTATCTATCCCTCCAGCCCAATAAGCTGGTGATAGAATGGGGTTCATTTGTCGGGTTGGGTCCTAAACTGAAGAAAACTACGGGATCCCAAAAGCCATTTGCTTGTCTCCACTTAACATTATTTGGTCGCCACCACTTAAACATACTTGCCACAAGTATTCAGTTGCAGTTTCGTCTGCTTTTCTACAATGCTATCTTGCAAATGTGATAATTGCATCGAATCCCAGGGATTCTTTCCTGTAGTATATCGTGGATGACCACCCCGAGGTCCCACGGTTTCTTCTGTTTTAACAATAGGTCTGGCTTCATATTCAGGAGGATTTGTGTGGTACAAAGGACTGTCATATTCTGGTTCGCTATCACTGGGATCACCCCAGATATTTCCATCCTAGTCCTCAGGGGATACTGTTAATTTTTGGATCTGCACAATGTCAGGGGTACAGGGAGACTGCATAAGCATCATCTCCACCCTTTCCCCTAGTTTTTGTCTTTTTTCTTTTTCCTCCTGCAGTTGCTTCTGGAGTTGTTCAATTCTTAAAGACAGCAACACATCATTTGCCATCTGTTTTCTATTTCTTTCTCTAGGTCCTGCTCCTTCCTACTTCTATTCTCCCTTTCTTTATAAGCAGCTTCTAAACAGGTACCCAGCATTTTACAGATAATTCCTTTCCCTTTTCCATCTTTTGTGCGGCCCCTACCTACCTTTAGGTGCTCTTTAGTGGCATTCAAATTACGCCAGTTACCATGAGTCCATTCTTCTGAGAATTTAGGACTCGGTTTCACTCCACATTTCAGTAAATAATCGGTGATGCTACACACCATCCTGCCAGCTGTGCCAATCTGTCGTGGGAATGGAGTTATTATGCGTTTCACTCACAAGAGGTAAATAACTATATTTATTGTTACAAGGCAAAGTTTAAAAAAGTAAATGCGACTTTAAGGAAAAAATAATTTGATGGTGAGGTATACCTGATTATTTACTACACAGAGAACAAGATAAAACAATAGCTTATCTTGAAAGATTATGTGTACAATTAAGCTTGAGTGTGCAGAAAACCTCGCTGCCAGGGGTCAGTGTTCACAAAGCAGACAGAGGAGTCCTGAAAATAAAACTTTATTCGAATAAAGGGAGAGTCCATGGGCATAGCCCTGTGGGGTCTCACAAAGTCGGGAGGAGGGGGGAGGATCGCAGCCCCTTTGTTATCCTAAATTCCCCTCTTCCTTTCCCCATCGGCTGAGGTACTTGGAGGGTACACCACACCCAGATGCATCGTTATCACTGAAGCAGATGACCGGCGATAAGGGTCGTGTCGATGACGAGTAAAAATGCACCATGACATGCGGCTTGGAAACTATTTAAATTTTCCTTTGGTAAGAGATACAGCAATTTGGCCAACTCTTGCAAAGCCAAAATATTTTTCTGGCTTACATCTCAGCAGGCTTAGTGCTTCATTGTGCAAAAATCACTTTCAATTATATTCAAAACTTGTTTGTGTCACAGTAAGTTTACTAAATTATCTTTACTTCCATTTTCTTTAAATGTAAGCCTTTCCTATTTTCAGGGAGGAAGCCTGTGTACCTGAAAAGGTAAGGTCTTTTTTGGTTTGGTACTTACTGATGTTTTTCACCTGTTCTGATACACTTACACATTCTCTTAACTATTCCTTGTTATTTTACAGCCTCTGACTTTGCAGCTAAGGTAAAGAGTTTTGCCTCTGGAAATGGGACTCTCTATGCCAGTATTACCCAGTTATTTCTTAGTAAGCAGCTTTTGGCCTTTATTCCATCATCTTGCTCCTGCTTTAGATCCCTGGGGGAACAGCTAACGATGATGCCAAAGCCTCCTGTCCCACCAAGTGACAGATATGAAAGCGGCAATCCGCTTCCTCTAAGGAAGGAAACCCCTATAAAGTAAGTGTTCATTTAATTAAAATTTAATAAAAATATAACAAAAATATGGATAAGCAACACAGGATAGCATCATTTGCTGCTATTGCAGGACAGCAGTGTCTGCAGATACCAAAGTTGTGCTTTATGAATATGCACGGGGTGCTGTAAGTTACAGGAAAGCAGGAATGCAAAAAAAGCTCTTGCCAGTCATATCAGCAACAGCCATTACATAGGGTATGACTCACCTCCAAGTTGCACAAAGAAATATATGATCTGTAGTTTTTCCAGCAGTTCATGTTCAATCTCTAGGGAGCATTGTTTTATGAGTTATATTACTTCTTTTTTTTTTCCCAAATGATAGAAAAAGAAAGCTTTACTTTCTTACCATTGATTTTACTAGCCTGCAAAACTCTTCCTTAATAGCTGTGTTCTCTATCAGAACTAGATCATTCTCTAGCATTTTCTAGATAACTTGTAGGCTGAACAGTGTAACTACAAACAAAATAAGAAAGTAATTGAGATCTGCTAATCAACCAGGACAATTTATCAGAGAAACAAAGACTGGAAGGCTTATCATGTGCTCCAGCAATGTTGCTAAGTACTATAAAAAAGTTCAAGGATTGAAGTCTAATGTTTCCTAACTGTAAAAACTTGTTTTAAGCTCTAATCTTATAATCAATTCATCAGACATTTTCCTTGTTGAGGGAATCAAGATGGGCTAAGGACTTAGCATAATGTCTTAGATTATGGCTGAAAATTAGAATCTTAGATATTTTTATGAGAAAAAAATGTTTCTGCATTCATTGGGTCTGTAAAACTTACAATAAATTCATGTCTTTGATGAAAATATGGCCTAATGCACTCAGTGAATGAGTAATATTCCACCTATGATTCACATTTTGTTCTCTCTGTTTCATTTCAGGCAGGATTGGCCACCACGGAAAAAAAAAATGGCGTAAGTGTAGACTCAAAGTCAATATTTAAAGGTTTAGGGACTACAATAAAATGAAGTACCTGTATAAACTGATAAGGTAAAAGGTAAACTCATTTCTTTTATCAGTTACAACAAATACTCATTAATCTTTCATAGCACATGGTTTCCTTTGAAACAGTTCTTTTATGTCAAGCTGTTTATTCCCTGAGTACTTTATCTTAGATAACAGGAAGAATAAGGCCAGAACTATTTTATGGTATGGGGAAAGTGATTTTGCTTATATCAGGTTTTGGGGTTTTTATTTTCAGCTTCAGCTGACCTAAGGGTTTCACATTCAGATAACTCTGAGAGCCTACACTTACTGAACGAATGAGGAAAGTTTACATTTGCGAGAATTTCTGACTACTTTAGGTCAAGATCCATTATGGGACATATACATCATAGCTTATTTGGAAACAATAGCTGCACCTTAATGCAAGAACTTTAACAATTATTTTGTGTTGCATGAAGATAGAAACCCCAGCATTTTAGATTAAAGTGCCAGTATAGGTATTAGAGTCTCTACTTAAAATTCACCAACTACCAGGGTTTTGTTTTGTAAATTATTCCTAAGAATTGTTTTATAATATGTTGCTAACATTTATTTTCTTTTGTCTCCCTAGGAAGAAGAAGAGAGTAAGTATTTCTGCTGTGATTTTTATAACTTCTTTCTTTGTCTTACTTCTAAAAAGAGTAAATTATTTCAGAGCCATTTAAAAAAATCAGGTAGAGCCTTGACAGGTTGTCGAATGCTAATGAGGTACCTCATGCAGATTTCTCTATCAGAGCCATAAAACACAGGAAATCAATAGCTAACAGTTTCCTTCAGCCTGCCAGTGACAAGACAGCAGGGTTTCTTTTTTTGAGACATTACGTTTTAGAGTTTTGTGATCTGCACACAGCATCAAACAGCTAGGCAGGTTTCACAAACCATTCAGTCAAACCCTGCTGGTACTAGTCTTCTGTGCAATGCTATTTACTCTAACAAACAGAAGCAGAACTTGTTTCACGTAATAATGGCATTTATAAATTACTTCGGAACCCTGGTTCCTAAAATGAAGTTTTTAAAGTGATGCCGTAACAGAAGCAGACCATTTGGCTGAGTCTCCATGAACTATCACTGCCTCTAAGACTATGTAAAGATCAGGGCATGGTTCATCTCTTCCCCTCTTACCAGTAGTTGAGGTCTGAGGACACTGCAGAAATAAAAGGTTTTATTTTATGCTGCTGCTTATAATGATAGGGATGAAATCTGATAAAGGAACAAAGTTCAAAGAGGTAACTTCAAATCCACTCATTAGAAGCAACATAACAGAGAGCGTGTGGTTATGTTCCACCTTCAGCTCTACTGCAGTTAAGGTATCTGAATTGTGGCTTATGCAAACAGGTATTAGAAAGTGTAAATGTTGCTCAAGCCTATTCTGGTTTATTTTTAATTTTGGTACTTAAAAGTTCCCAGTTGATGATATGCATTTACAATCTGTAACTAAAATATCAAGGACTTTTTGTAGAACTGTTTACTCCGTGATGTTTATCTAATTAAACAGCAGTAATGTGACAGCATTTCTTCATTCTACCTCATTTGAGAATGTCTCACAAGTTTTCGGTTTCCTTCTCTTCCTCTCCACAGCTGCACCTCCAAGACCAGTGCCACAGCTATCTTTGCCCCCTTACAGCTCCAATACATTCCCATCCCAAGCTGTCAAGCCTCCACCTAAGCCAGGATCCAACAGTATGCATGGTGCAAAAGGTTTGTTTCACCCACTTATTGCGTCATTCCTTTTGAATCGAAATCTCTGCAATTTAGCAGGTAATTATATGTATGTGGCTACAGGGTTCTCAACCAAACACAAAGTAGATACTTGAAGTAGTCCATTATTTTTCAGGCTATACCCTTGCCTCTACTACCTGCTAACTTGTGTTGTTGCTAATATCAAGGAGAATCTTTCATATAATTGAAGCTCTGTAGTCAGCAAAGCAGGTAGTGCTTAATCAGGCAACCAAGAAAAAAGTGTAAATCTCTCAGTTTTATGTCAAGGAAGTATTTTAGGGCCTACATGGTACAACACTTCCATTCTTGAGACATCTCTAGCATTGCTGGCAGGATCCATAAGAGTGACAAGCCCTTTTTGGAAGGGATCATCTTCTGCTACAAAACTAGGCAGGATGTAGGTCAAAGAGGTCCTTCTTTAAAAGGATTCTGCGTGCTTTAGGAGGCTAAGTGCTAGAGCTGCAACTACTAATTGCTTCAAAACTAAAAACCTCCACAACCTTAGCTGTCTATAATTTCACCACACTTTTACTAACTTTTACTCTCAGGGTTAATAATTGCTATTTAAAATCATGGACCTTGCTTCAATTACGTTTTTTTTTTCTAGCTTCAATATTAGATAGCTACGTCTTCATTTGCTAGATGGAAAAGCCCTTAATTAAGTTTTGATTTCTAATGCAGCCTTTGATGAGTAAGAGCTGGCTCACTATGTCTACAGCTGAAGTACAATTTCTAATCTCTGTATTTTTTAATGGCTTTTGTATTAATTCCTCCCATTTACCATCATCCTCTGGAATGGCTGACACCCCAGTAGAACAAATATTGCACTAGCAATAGCAAGGTCACATGCAAATAGAAACTATTCCTATGATGAACACTTCTGCTTATATTCAACAGTGTTGTCAAATTTTGCTAGAGCAGAGGCCTCCATTTGACAGATAATTTACAACAAATCAAGACATGATAAGGTGGTTTTGTTCTGCAAATATAATTAACATATTAATCCAAGAGCTTTTTGTACATTTCATTTAAGCAGAAGACAAATATGAACTGTAAAGGAAAAGTGTGCATCTAGTTTGTTCCCAGGTCAGAGAAGAAATGTAAAAAAATTTAAAAAATTAAATTTTCGCCCATTGCTTCTCGTCCTGTCACTGGGCACCACTGAAAAGAGCCTGGCTCTCTCCCTTTAGGTATTTATATGCATAAGATCCCTCCTGATATCTAATAGTTTTCACTTTTGTGCAGTCTTGGCGCAGGCCCCTTCTGCAGGGCTCCGAGGCCGAATTCTCAGCCGTACTTTCTTGACTTTGCGAAGCTGCGCAGCGAAAGCCTTTGGGCTCTGGCAGGCAAAGGTCTCTCTCACCCTCAACGTGGCAAGTGGGAAGGAAAACAAGCAGTTAGGAGGTCCCGGGGGGGTTTTTGGGGGGCTGGTGAGGTGAGGGGTTGGGGATGCAGTGCTGGGATGGGAGGTGGGGATGTGGTGTGTGGGTCTGTGGTTTCTGGGGGAAAAAAAGTACGGTGTTGGCTGCTGCCACCTGATCTCTCCTTTTCTCTCTCTCCTCTCTCGTGGCTGTAATTGTCACCTGGATAATCTT
>JAVSBS010003582.1:0-21700 GCA_033124195.1 Coracias cyanogaster | reverse complement strand
ACAAGATCATACCTTCTCCATTTTTACCAGTGGCTGGCATCAGCAGTCTCAGGCTAGCCTCACCCTTTTCTTTTCTGTATCAGTTACTGCTATCAAAAGCTGGCATTTTTATTTTTTCAACCTTTCCTCTATTTCTGCAGTGTATGCTAGAGGTGGACTAAGGTCTAAGGACAGTGAAAATTTATGGCCTTGTTCTCACCCCTGTTTGATGCTGGTACAATATAGCATTTGTAGTACCGGAGGGGTGTTGAGCAGTGCTGACTAGGAATAGAATTTTTTTTAACTTATTAAACCTGAGAAATTTGCACATGAATCTTGAAAGAGCAGCAGATGAAAACTCAAGCCTGTAACATAGGAGAAAGTTGTTTGTGCGCTGCTGTGATAGACTTTTCAATTATTGGGGAAGTAAGGAGGATGGTCAGCAGAACTGCCACCTTAGACTTCTGGAGGGCAGACTTTGGCCTGTTCGGGAGAATGATTGACAGAGTCCCTTGGGAGGCTGTCCTGATGGGCAAAGGAGTCCAGGAAGGGTGGACATACTT
Source organism: Coracias cyanogaster (assembly GCA_033124195.1). NCBI lineage: Eukaryota > Metazoa > Chordata > Aves > Coraciiformes > Coraciidae > Coracias > Coracias cyanogaster. The sequence continues at coordinate 21,158 of JAVSBS010003582.1, read as the reverse complement.
CAAGAACGAAATCTTAAAGGCACAGGAGCAGGCTGTCCCCATGTCCCGAAAGATGAGCTGGTGAGGAAGAAGATGGGCCTGGCTGAACATAGAGCTTTGGCTGGAACTTGGGAAGAAAAGGAGAGTTTATGGCCTTTGGAAGAGGGGGCAGGCAACTCATGAGGATTACAAAGATGTAGTGAAGCTTTGCAGGGAGAAAATTAGAAGGGCCAAAGCCCAACTAGAACTCAATCTGGCTATTGCCATAAAAGACAATAAAAAATGTTTCTATAAATACATTAACAACAAAAGGAGGACTAGGGAGAATCTTCATCCTCTGTTGGATGGAGGAGGAAGCATAGTGAACAAGGATGAGGAAAAGGCTGAGGTACCGAATGCCTTCTTTGCCTCAGTCTTTAGTAGTAGGACTAGTTGTTCCCTGGATACCCAGCCCTCTGAGTTGGAAGACAGGGATGGGGAGCAGAATGAGACCTCCATAATCCAAGAGGAAATGGTTAGTGACCTGCTACATACACAAGTCTATGGGGCCAGATGGGCTACACCCAAGAGTACTGAAGGAGTTAGTGGATGTGCTCCCCCTACTGCCTTTACCTTTCCTCCAGTTACTGCAGATTTTGCTGACTTCATGCTTCTTCTGGCAACTCCCCAGTTCTCAGTGCCTATTAGGAGGATCTTTCCTCTTTATCAGTCTTTTTGGGCTCTTCAAAGGCCCAGTTGTTCGCTTTTCACAGTTCTGTTCAAGGCAGACTCTCTGCTATCTCTGGGCTCCTCACCACCAGACCAGCTTTCACAAGGCCTTGGTAATTCCTTTACTTGTTTGTTTTGCTAATTGGGAAGACTCGTTGCGGGCTGTATGTCAGTTCCCCTCCTCTTCTGATGAGGGCCCCAGGCAGTCCAGGTGTGGGTAGCGGGTCTGCGCTGCCCCTCGCAACTTCACTCCTGAAGCTGAAGAATGAACTCCTGCACCTCTGGTCGCAGGCCTCGACTTGCAGGCGTCAGCAGCTTGCAGGCATCAACCTGTGGGTATCAATCGGAGCACGTATGTTTTCTGTTCAGATGTGGTTTTTTATACTCAAATACCTTTTACCCACTTCAGCATCTTGCCGTGTCACCTCATGCATTACACAGTGCCGTGCTGTGCCTGCGTGTATATAACTGCCGCAGAAAAGTTTCACAAATTCAAAAAACCCTTCAAGGCTAAGAGGTTTAAAATTCTTAAACATTCTTTTGCTGTCAGGGTGGTGTTTGGTTGTACATGCTCCTGCCAGTTGCTGTAGCAGGACCTGGTCAGGATTCCACTCATACGCATTTTCCTGTCCTACGGGAGCTGGCCACGCCTTTCATTTTCGGGTATTTAAATCAGAGGTGCTACAGCTTTTAAGATATGTTCAGTTTGCAAAGGATGCTAATTTTCCTGTTTCATACCATGCCAGGTACCTGCCTTTCTCTTTTTTTTCTCTTTTTTTTTTTAATAAAATTACAATCGGATAACAATGAAAGAGGTTATTGTCACAGACTCATAGAATGGTTTGGGTTGGAAGGGACTTCAAAGATCATCTCGTTCCAACCCCCTGCCATGGGCAGGGACCTCCCACTAGACCAGGTTGCTCAAGGTCCCATCCAGCCTGGCCTTGAACACCTCCAGGGATGGAGCATCCACAGCTTCCCTGGGCAACCTGTGCCAGTGTCTCTCCACCCCCACAGTGAAGAATTTCTTCCTTACATCTAATCTAAATCTCCCCTCCTCCAGTTTGAAGCCTATCACTACAAGCCCTTGTCAAAAGTCCCGCCACAGCTTTCTTGTAGACCCTTAAGTTTTGAAGGAGTTTAGTGGTATATTTGATTTTGCCCAAAATCAAATGCTTTTTGGAAATCCTGTCCACATTGGGCTTCTACATGATGGATGTTGGTAGATCTTGACATTTCAGTGCCCTGGGCCATGGCTTTGCAGGGTTTCCTGACTCTCGACTGCTTCCGAGGCCTGCCTGGGAAGCAGCGTGGATTGTGGCATGGATGAGTTTGACCTTCTCTTGTCCTTTGTAGAGCTGGAGAAGGAACGAAACCGTGGCATTGGGAAACCGCTGCTCGGAGGACCCTTCTCTCTCATCAACCATGAGGGACAGCCCAAGACCAGCCAGGACTACATTGGCCAGTGGGTGCTGATCTACTTCGGCTTCACACACTGCCCTGACATCTGTCCTGATGAACTGGAGAAAATGATTGAAGTGGTGGATGAAATTGGTATGGGAATTTGGTCCTTTTTATGGGAAGTCCAGCTTTATTGTGGTGAAATATCGCAAATGGTAATAACTGATGATGTTTTAAAAAAGGGTGTTGATGACTATTCAGGAGTTGAATTAATTGCTAAGGAGCTGTTATTTAGAGCATGACAGCACTGATCTTTCCACAACTGGGGACTTCTTAGTAATAGAACGTGATGGCAGCAGTTTATGAGGAACAGTGCCATTGCATTGTAGTTTTGCCAAGAAGAGGTTCTGGGATGTATTAGGGTTTTTTTTTTTCCCTCTAGTCATTTTGAGAACAAATCTCTGTAGAGTCTCTTCCAAGGGTGACAGTGCTGTGGACTGGAGGCTGGGGGAAGGCAGTGTGACAGAGGTGGCTTTGACAGCCTGAAGAGTTACGGGGCAGGGATGATAGTAACCAAGCAAGTGGGAGAACAGACTGAAGTAAAGAAAATATAGTGAAGGCTGCAGCTGGAACATGAGGGAAAGAGCCTGAATTGTGTCTTCCCCTGTCCTCCTGCCCCACCATCACATGTGTGCTTTTGTTGTATCGCCTGTTGTGCATCCCACAGTAGCGTTTTCTGTCGCCTCTCCTGAGCATGGCGGGGTCTCCAGCTGAGAGGCTGGGAGTGTCACTGCACCCAACACAAGCACAGCATGTTGCACTTTGCAGCTTCTGCTTCATTCACAAATTGTATAAACTAAGCTGCACAGAATGCCCTTTTTTTGTCACTTAGGCTGGGTTTGGATGTGTACTATGGTAGCTTGGCTGTGAGCTTGTTTGAAGGGAGATGAGAAATGATTTTTAGTTTTCTAAGAACAATTAATAATTCTTCGTGCCACAGATAAAATTCCATCTTTGCCTAATCTGACTCCACTCTTCATCACCATTGATCCTGAGAGGGACAATGAAGAAGCCATCGCAAGATACGTTAAAGGTATTACTGTTTTCTCGTAGCGTGTAATGTAGAGCATGGAAAAGGAAGCTCTTGATGGGATTCTTTTCCCTAAAGTATCTAACTGTCTTCTTCGTATCTAGAATTTTCTCCAAAGCTGATTGGATTGACTGGTACCAAGGCACAGATTGACCAAGTGGCCAAAGCTTACCGTGTGTATTACAGCGAAGGTCCCAAAGATGAAGACGATGATTACATAGTAAGTAACTGTGAGGCCTTTGGCTCCTGAAAGACTTTGGATAAAACAGCACATAGATTTTCAAATCAGAAAGCCCAGGAAGCCAACTGTATCCTGGGCTGCATCAAAAGAAGTGTGGCCAGCAGGTTGAGGGAAGGGATTCTGCTCTGGTGAGACCCCAGCTGGGGCACTGCATCCAGCTCTGGAGCCTCCAACGCAAGAGGGACATGGAGCTGTTGGAGCGGGTCCAGAGGAGGGCTACAAAGGTGATCAGAGGGCTGAAACATCTCTCTTATGAGGTGGGGCTGAGAGAGTAGAGGTTGCTCAGCCTGGAGAAGAGAAGGCTCCGGGGAGACCTTATTGCAGCCTTGCAGTATCTGAAGGGGGCCTACAAGAAAATGGGAGGGGTGTTTTACAAAGGCCTGCAGTGATAGGACGAGGGACAGTAGTTTTAAACTAGAAGAGGGTAGATTTCGATTGGACATTAGGGGGAAATTCTTCACTGTGAGGGTGATGAGACACTGGCACAGGCTGTCCGGGGAGGTTGTAGATGCCCCAACACTGGATGTGTTCAAGGCCAGGTTGGATGAGGCCTTGAGCAACCTGGTCTAGTGGGAGGTGTCCCTGCCATGGCAGGGGGGTTGGAACTAGGTGATCTTTGAGGTCCTTCCAACCCAAACCATTCTGTGATTCCATGAAGCTTTTGTAATCTCTGCTGAAGTCTTACATGACAGAGCCCTGTTACACCAATGTGTTAAGCTGTGCTTTGGAGGTCTCGGTTGGAATCAAGGTGCTGTCTTACGAGCTCAGAACCTCATTGAAACATCTTTGAAAATGTACAACCCCAGGCCCATGTACAGAGTAACATATGAGCTCGCAAGCCTGGCAGGAGTTTGAACTTCTCTGTTTAATGTTTTGGTCAGGCTGTTTTTCTGTGTGCACAAAAGTGAAAATGAAACTGGAAAGTTAAGGCGATAGGAAGGGGGAGAAATGAGAGGTAGGTGTGAGTAGTAACAAGACTTTCCCTGACAGGTGGACACCAAGGAGCAGGGTATTCCTGGCAAGAGGCTTGAGTGATGCAAAGTCTGCCCACAGATGCTGTGTGAATCTTCCTCACATGTCCAATGACTTGGACGAGAGAGTGTGTTAATGCAAAATTAGGTGGGAATAAAATACACAGAGTAATAGTGTGAAGTGGGAAACTGAGGTTTAGGTGAGACTAAGCTGGGAGGTCAAAGTCTTGCCTTGTGGAAGTTAATAGGACTGGCTTGAGGGCTCAAAGCTGCTGCCAAGGCCTTCCTGACTTGCCACGTCCTGAGCAGACTGGAAGAGTAAAGCAGGTACAAGTGGTAGGACAAGTGAGGAGACCCATAGTATGATCTTCATTTTTTTCCTTCATCCCAGGAACCAGAGAAAACTAAAAACAGGTTCAAAGGAAAGAGGATGGTTTCTGTTGCAATGGGCGTATGAGAAAGGGAATCCTTCGCTGCGGATGGAAATGGTGGAGGTTTATGGGAGCCCATAGGAAGCATTGTTGTTGGTATCTGGAAAAAACAATCTGCTGAGGATTATGAAATGCACAGAAATCTTGCCTGGTTCAGGAATCCTGTGAGCTAAAAGCATTTGGGAACTAGGAGGTGGTAGAGGAAGACAGCATGGTTTTGGTGCTAGTTTTATACTCTTCTTTAAAGCAGCCATTGTTGGCCACTGTTTGAGGTAGGATGCTGAGGTGGATTGGTCTTGATCTAATCCAGCATTGTCTATTCTTAATCTGTTTTTTAAAACCACCTGAGTGCAGCAAATTATCCACATGGGCAGAAAGGTGGATGGGGCAAAAAAGTGGTGCATGGAAAGGAACAGCAAGAACAGCACATGGTCTCTGTAAAGGAAGATGGAATCACTGGTTGTGAGCACTGCTCTGCAGTGCTGAAAGGGCTGTGAGGTAGGAGATCAAGAGCGTGTTCTCACAAAAAGGGGCAACTCAATAGCTACAGAACTCTGTGTCTAGGATACTGTGTTTGAGTACAGGAGAGAAACTTGCTGTAGAAATTCAACACTAGTTTAAATCTGCTAGAGAGCAGCTTCATGGAGTCCGGGTGGACAACAAGTTATCCATGGGACAGCAATGTGCCCTCGTGGCCAAGAAAGCCAATGGTCTCCTGGGGTGCATTAAGAAGAGTGTGTCCAGCAGATCAAGGGAGGTCCTCCTCCCCCTCTACTCTGCCCTGGTGAGACCTCACCTGGAGTACGGCGTTCAGTTCTGGGCTCCCCAGTTCAAGAGGGACAGAGATCTACTTGAGAAAGTCCAATGGAGGGTTACAAGGATGATTAGGGGACTGGAACACCTGCCTTATGAGGAAGGGTTGAGGGACCTGGGGCTTTTTAGTCTGGAGAAGACTGAGAGGGGATCTAACTAATGTCTATAAATATATGAGGGCTGAGTGTCATGAAGAAAGGGGCAACCTCTTTTCACTTATGCTCTGCAATAGGACAAGGGGCAATGGATACAAGCTAGAGCACAGGAAGTTCCACCTCAACATGCGGAGGAACTTCTTTACTGTGGGGCTTACAGAGCACTGGAACGGGCTCCCCAGGGAGGTTGTGGAGTTTCCTTCTCTGGAGACTCTCAAGACCCGTCTGGATGCATTCCTGTGTAACCTGCCCTAGATTCTACGGTCCTGCTTGGCAGGGGGACTGGATTTGATGATCTCCAGAGGTCCCTTCCAACCCCTAACATTCTATGATTCTATGAAAATTATGTAATAGTAGTGCTTAAGTATTTGACCTTTTTACACTTACTTTATATTAAAAGATGGTGAACAATGCATTTCTTGCTAGCTGATATTTCTTTATGCAGCATTGTGCAAGGCTGGATTTGGGTAGAAGTTTAAATCGATTTCAAATACACAATCAGCATTTTTAAATAGTCGTTAATTCCATTTAAAAGTTAAATGCACTGAACAAGTTTAGCAAAACATGGTTTGTATTGAAAGCCAGTTAATTTATTAAGTAAAGAAGCCATTACATACAGAAAGTGAACTGATTATGATTTTTTCTAATCAGCCTCCCTTTGCCTTCGCCTTCCAGAATTACAGCTTGGAGATCTCATCCTTCACATTTATTTTTAAAGGGTTAGCTTTCTAATACTTTTACAAAGTAGAGAATTTGGAGGACTAGGTCCCAAAGTGTAAGACAGGTAAAATGAGAGCTCTGAAGAGAATGCAGTGTGTCTCACCGTGTCTCTGATCTCATAGTTTGCTTAAGATTTAAACCATTTCTTTAAATTCAGTGAAGCTAAAACAATTCATTTAAAAATTACTGGAAATGAGTGAAGTCTCCAGATGTTAACAGCGTATTTACTTCTACTGCAGTAACATTAAAGAGGACTAATCAAGATCAGAAGTGGGTTATTCTCCAGGTTGTACAAATATGATAGTCTTTTGGAGAAGCTGTAAAAAAAAGCCTTGTTGTCAGGGAGGAAGGTAAGATAGACAAGATTTTTCAGCCATCAGTTTTCAGTCAATTTGTAAGTGACAGTGGTTATCCGTAGCCTCTTTTACATGCCAAATCAGAGAATATAGTTTATAACAGATGTTGTCTCCATACTTCATGCTAATGGTATTTTTTAAACCTGAAGACATCATTATAAATCCTATGGTGATATAAATTATCTTGATATTCCAGTTAGTTATAGGGTTACTATTTATCTTGTCAGGGCTATTTCTACAGCCTTTTTTCTTTTTTTCTGCCTCATTTTGTCTTTTTTCTTTCTCAGTTCCCTTTTCATAAGCTGAAATATATTTTTGCAAAGTATAGCTGCCAAACAGGCTTTCCCCTAAAGCCAAAACACTGCTTAAACTGCATTATTTAAATGAGCTATGTATTGTTCAGTAATTGTGGCTGACTTGGGAAACTGCAGATGGTTGCAGTCAATTGCATTAGAGCTGTAGTTAGAACCTGTAAAACCAATTCCTCACTGAATGCTTTAGGTCAGTAACTTGGAAAATTTAATGTCTGGTGAAATATATTTCTCGATCTTACTTACTTTTGACACCGCTAGGAGTAAGGCATTAGTAATTTCTTAGGACTGCATTAAAGGCAGCGTTGACGTGTTCATGGTGATAAAGTCCCATAAACAGAGCTAGCCTCTCTTCATAGAAACCTGTCCTACGCTTAATTCTTCTTAGCATTTTCTTGAAGTAAGAAGGCCTGATTCTTTTACTAGGATGTTTCCGAACTCATATATGTGGTATAGATTTTCAACAAAATTTAGTACCCTCCTTACTTCCTTTTTTATATTGTCTAAGAAAAAATCCGTTTAGCTCAGTATGTCCCAATAAAGCCTGTAACATTTACTTCTTCTCTAGGTCTGTTTTCCTTTATCTTGTCTAAAGTCTCTTCCTCCAGTCTGGAGACTGTTGTTCTGCAGCTTGCCTGGTGCTTGTTGTCAGCTTCCATCAGAATGATGGGTCTCTGGGAAGGAAAGGCAGGAGCTCTTAGTGGGCGTCTTTTCACCTCAGCTGTGCAGCTAAAGATTTGACATTAACTTTCCTGAGAATGGGATGAAACTCTGTTTTTGAGAAACATTATGTAAATTCGCTTTTTTATGTAAGGCACTGTTAATAATGACGTACATTACAGCATGCTCACAAGATTAAAGGCAGCACTTTGTCTTGTGCATCAGCAAAAAAGCGGTGTCTTGAAAAATGTCTAAAAAATAAAATTACTGTAATAGACTTGATGTTTTTTGATGCTTCTGTTTAGGTGCTGACCCCAGCACAAATAAAATCCATTTGCCTGGCCATACTAGAATCAGGAAAGCAGTATGCAGTGAAGAAGAGGAAACCATTCCCACTCATGTATTCCTACTATGGAACGGAGTACCTTGGTGAGTAAAACACACCAACTACTATCAAAGTGATGCTGTGTGTAGATACGGAGCCAGTAGATGCTTTAGAAATAAAATATGTAAAACCTACAGTGTGAGACTTCTCCTGACTGAGTTGGGACCATCCAACTTCCTACAACTGCTAGGTGGGACTGAGGAGCTGGAGGGAAGGACTGATGCTGCCTGGCACTGGGGAGTGCAGGAGGTGCCTGTGCTGCACCAGGGGAACATCGGGCAGCAACTTCATTCCCTCTGCTCCTTTCTGCCCTGGTAAATCTGCCCTTGCCAGGTGGAGGCAGTGAGAGGTGTGGTGACCATGCCAGTGTGGAGAAGGTTACCCGAGAGGACTGTCAGGGGATGTTATTTGTAAGCTGCCGTTGCCACACAGGGGCTTGCAGAGCGTTTTTGGCTGAGGCAGCGCAACAAAAGCATGTAGTCAACTTCTACCCATCATGAGCTGTTTAGCTGGAGCTTATCTGAATCAGTAGGGAAGGGTCATTGAGCAGGTCCCTAGTGGGGTCCTCAAGGCACAATATCACACTGCAGAAAGCATGAGATTGGCTTGCAGATGCTGGTGAGTTACCTGGCAGGGAACAGAACTCACAGAGTGGTGCTGCTCCACAGACCTAAGCCTACCCTCTCCTTTTGACTGTTGCTGTTCTTTACAGGTGCGGCACATGGACTTTCATCAATCCTTCAGATGTTGCTTTCCTATTATGAGTACCTGCAGCCAGCAGATCAGGAGCTTGTGTGGCAGAGCGTTGATTTTCTTATGGACCAAGAACAGAACAGCAACTGGCCTCCTGAGCTGGGAGAGACAATCGAGCGGGAGAATGAGCTTGTACACTGGTGTCACGGAGCTCCAGGTTCTTTTCCCATTGGTGCTATTAATAGCCAGATGCTAATCCCCATTGCTTTTCCACGTTAGGTGATTCCATGTAGAAGATAATCTCAGGTTAAATTTGACCAGTTTTGACATTTTATGAGAGGCAGGCAAGCTAGGCTTTCATTCCAGTTAAGAGAGTTGTATGTCTTGCTGAAGCAGCGGGAAGCATAGGTGTATTTTCTGCCTTAAAAATGTAGGTGATCATAGCTGAAAGAACTCTGGTGGCCCTGCACCATGTGCTTTCTGCTCTTACTCCCTTTCATGACAAGACCTCAAAGAATGGTTATGCTCTGTCAAAAGACAGCATATGATGGACAGATAAATAATATGTGAAAGAACACAGATGCAGACACATCTGTCAGTTTTGGGAAGGCCTTCAGAGTAGCTTCCCCCCCCCCCATCAGAATCAAAGTTTAAGCTGCACTTGCTACATGGATAATGCATAAATTTGACAAAAGTATTTTCATGTGAAGGGGAGTTTGTGCTAGTATAGGGCATTTTTTTCTGAAAGTCACCCATATAAAACTGCTTTCAGAGGGAAAGAGAATCACTCCTTAGTTTGGGTTCCTGAGGCAAGGCTGATGGCTGTCCATTCAGAATCTAAGCTTATACCTTAGCAGTTTTGACAAGTAATGCTGTATATTGAAATAATGTTCTTACACCCAGGCAAAATTTTATGGCTAACTAGTCATATTCGCTTGGTAACATGAACCTAGAAGGTTACAGAAAAACTTACTTTTAAAAAAAAATGTCCATGAGCATTGATGCCTTGCTTTTAAAGGGGTTCTATTGAAATTACTAAGAGTGCATTATAATTAACATCCTTTAAATGTCCTTTCTGCTGATGCATTACCTTTTTGTTGGTGTGATTAAGGAACAGGCTTCTTGCTCTTGCAGTCTAATGAAGAGAAGTGAAAACAGCTTTTGCTTACCAACGTTTTTGATCTTTAAGAGGAAAGAATTACTTCTGCATCATGGCTGGCCTAGTGATGAAACCTGCAGGAAAGATGCCTTCTTTGTTTCACTATCTTGAGAGTGGCCTTTAACTTTGATACGGAGGTTGTAGATACCCCAACACTGGATGCATTCAAGATGAGGTTGGATGGCACCTTGAGCAACCTGGTCTAGTGGGAGGTGTCCCTGCCCGTGGCAGGGAAGTTGGAACTAGATAATCTTTAAGGTCCCCTCCAACCCAAACCATTCTATGATTCTATGTTAGTGGAAACATACACAGTGAGACTAAACCAATGTGACAAAATCCCAAAGGGTATTAAGAAGTTACTTTAGGAGACATTTAGAGACATGTAATTCCTTACTTGCTATTGTTCTTCCCTAAAAAAATGCAGTATCCCATCACTGTTCTTGGGTAGTAACACATATGTAGTTTACAAGAACACTTTTCAGCTACTTCAGCGTGTATTATATTCAGACCACAAGTGAGCTATTCTAAACATTTCCTTAGGCGCTTGATGTGTTATGTGTCATATGCATTCTTTTAAGGTTACCATGAACCAGGCTGTGCAGTGCTTTGTTGAAGATTATGATTAATTTATTTGAATCTCCTCTAAAAATAGGCCCAAGAGATTTTTTAAAAATTTATTAACAGAAGCTAGTATGCATAACTGTTTATAACTAGAATAAAGCAGCATGGGCCCCACTGAAAAGAAAAAGCAAGTTTCTTTTTCTCATTCACTAAAAAATTGTATCTGTTGCCACTGTAAGAAATTATCTTGCCCATACTTGTGTTTCTGTCAGCGTAAATAGGTGAGGTGAATGGGGATTTGAAACCAATAGAAGACAGTGCTAAGAGTTTACTGTTTTAAAGGCAAAGATGTGACTACTGTTTTAAACTGATAAAATACTGGGAATGTTAGAGAAAACCCTGAAATTTGATAATGCATTGAAAAGATTGAAAGTGGTGCTGTCGTGAGGAATGGATAAGTACCTCTTACTGTCTGCTTTTTAGCATACCAGATACTCTCCCCTCCATACGTGGCATATAAATATGTAACGTTGACATGTGTAGAGCATGAGATTGCCATTTCTTAGTGTATTAATCTTTATTTTCTTGTGTGTTCTATGAAACCCTTGGCCTCCTTATTACAAAAGACAATCTCCCTGCTATTTTCCTAGGCATTGCATATCTGTTTGCCAAAGCTTACCTGGTTTCCAAGAAGCCTCAATATCTGGACACTTGTATCCGCTGTGGAGAGCTAACTTGGCAGAAAGGCCTGTTGAAGAAGGGACCTGGAATATGCCATGGAGTAGCTGGTAGTGCTTATGTGTTCCTGCTGCTGTATAGGCTCACTGGAAACTCAAAATACATATACAGGGCACAAAGGTTAGCATTCCTACCTTTCTGGATTCAGGGTAATACTGCAAACTTTCAGGAACATTTGTAAAGCTGCCCAGAGTCTGTTGTGATCACCACCTTCAGACGTAAGCTGTTTAAGCCTCGGGTACAATTCTAGCTCTCAGTTGTGGGGCAGGCACACTCTGCCGGAGCCCTGCAGTCCTGCTTCCAGGCTCTCAGCCACAGGAGAACCATGAGGTTCTCCCAGTCTTTCTGTGCTCCTTCAGAGGGAAGCGGGGTCGACAGGGAGGAACGGCACACATCCAGGTGTCATCCTGAGGCCAGGACAGCCAAGTTGTGTTCCCAAGTCCAGGAACAGTAAAATGTGATGCACTTCGTTACATTGATTGTTCTGATTTTCAGAGCATTTAACACTAGCCCTGGAGAAAAGTTTGCTTTGCTGTTACTTTGTGGTGTTTTCATTTATCATTCCCAGCTTTAGCCACTTTGACATTGTGCTATTTGGCTTAGCCAGTGGAGTTAATTCCATTCTGTCCTGATGAAAATTCTGTCACAGTGCTGCAATTACCTTCAATTTGATTTCTGTAACGTACTATATATGTTTGAAAACATAATACTCAATGTTTGTAACTGTTTTCCTTACAGAACAGAATAATGAGGGGAAGTGGTATAATAATTAGGGTGACTTATTTTCAGCCATTTGCTTTGAAGTGTGAACATTTTGTTTAGTTATTTCAGCACTACAGAATGCATTGCATCAATGCAAAACATTGCTTGCAACTTGTGGAAATAACAGCCAAGATAAAAGTTATTTAAAAGTATTTGTTTAATAATATGTCTTGTAGAAATCAGAAAAAATTTATAGCTCTCAAAGGAGCATAACACACGTACAGTTTGTAAAGGTTTGGCTTTTCTAGATCTCATGGACCTCAGTTTATCATGGAAATTGGAGAGTGTAAAATTTCCATGTAAGGTTAAACAAGGAACATTCTCCTTTTTTTAATAATTGAATGTTATTAAAATGATGCTTTCAAACAACAAGTAAGTAGACATACAGAGACATCAAAATAATAACAAACTCTCTTTTTTTTCCCCCCTGTTTCTTAGGTTTGCAGAGTTCTTATTTACAGAAGAATTTAAGGCTGGTTCCCGGGCGTTAGAAAGTGTATATAGTCTGTATGAAGGCTTCTCGGGAACTGTGTGTTTCCTGACTGACTTGCTGCAACCCAACCAAGCCGAGTTTCCTCTCTTCAGTGTCTTTGTCTAGAGAGTAACGTTCTCCAGGGACACATCCTAGTGGCGACGGGAGAGGGCACGACGGTTTCACTTATTTGTCAAGAGAGGCTATTTACAAAACAAGCCAGTGGTCCCACTAATGTTAGCCTTAACATAGCTGGGAGTCAGGTGAAAAAGAAAATATACTGGGGCTTTGGGAGGGAAGCATGTTGTCAAAAAAAAATGGGCCAGTGAAAATAAAAAGGGGGAAGTGATTGAACCTGATGGGGTAGATGTTTAGCTGTAATAAGAAGCCAAATCTAATTATTGAGGTGAGAGAGAAAGGGGCGTTATCAAACTTTTAATTTGGCGGTTACATAGGAGAAAAAAAAAGGCAAGCTAGAATTACAGGGATATGCAATGAACAGCGATGTATCAAGTAGGTTTTAGGAATAGACCTGTAAAAACGAGTCCTCATACAACGATGCACTTATTGGGAAGGGTGTCATAGATATGTCACTACACTGCACAAAGGCAAAATCTGGGATTTTTTACCTAAACCACATCTATTAATTCTAATAATGTGTATTAGAAATATCTGTGTCTTGGAGCTCTTTCATCCTCATATACATGTAACGACAGTTAGGTAGATAGCTGTATATCCAGCCTGCAGTTCCACGGGTTCATTTCAGCTAGTGGGGTTTCCTGTGTGTAAATGAGAACTGAGTTTGTCCCGTCCTTTCAGAGCTCAGTCTGTGGTGAGGAGCTGGTCTCCCTACTGATTTACTGTAACCATGTCACTTCTTGTCAATACTTCCCCAGCCACAGGGAAGATGAGTGGAGCCATGGAGAAGACGTGGATCAAAAAGTTCTGTAGCAAAGATACAGCAGGCAGATGCTTTCTTCACAGTACAGCATTGCTAGCTAAGTATTGTTCAGTGATACAAAAGCCTCCTTTAAAAATTAATCACTTGCAGCAGCATTTCTGAACAATGACATACATATTTCAGAGAATGGAAAATCTATTTTCCTTGATGAATTTGTTCACTACAAACCCTGCAAACTGAACACAAACCTTAGATGGCCTACTGATCTTAAGAAAAACCTGATAACAAAACTCAAAATTGCTTCTTTGCCTTGTTAACAAAATAAGCATACGCCCAAGTGATTTATAGCTATAGAAACAAATGGGTTGCTCAACACTAGTTGCGCTAGCACTTAAGGTTGCAACTATATACTGTTTTAAGTGTATTATATATATGACATGGTACTTGAAAGCTAAAGAAAATGCTAATGTAGATTTGTACGGAAAATCTGTAAAATCAATATATGTATTTGCTATCTATTTATTTATTTATTTTTAATATGAGATTAATGTAATGAAATTACCTTTAAAGACAGATTGGGAAGACCAATATGTCAAAACCTGAAGTTAGGGTGAAAAATCTGACCTACATGCACTGCCAAACAATGCAGTCTCTCTTTCTGCATTCTCAGCTGAGGGAGATTACAATTTCTTTATTTTTAATGCCTAATGGATTAAAGTTCCCATTTAATTGCAGTGGGCCTTGATCAGGCTATAAGTTGGAGCCAGGTCACGCAATCCTTCTGCATTTTAATATAGTAATCCCATTTCTACTCTTGCCACTGTTATTTTAATGAGATGGCTTGCATTATTATGAGCTGCAGATTAGGATTTCTGCTGTTTTGTCTTGCACTGTGCAGCTCTAATTAATTACTTAATCATAGGAGTAAGCATATTTTATTGGTGAATAAAGCAATGCAGTTCTGTATCAGCTTGTCAAGAAGTTAGGAATTTTTTCGTGAATGGAAATGTTAAAATTCAATATATCGTTGTTACATGTGTGTGATTTGTGCGATAAAAGGTCTTTTAAGAAAGCCATTCATGTCACTTACTTTGTTACTCTGAGCAGTGAGATGTGTACACATAGGAGGATGTATTTCATAGGGAGGTATACATGTGAGTCTAAATCAAAAAATCAGTGGAGACGTGTGCGTGCTCTGCTCAGCCATGTTGAAATGCTCCTGTTAGAACAAAGTCAGTTGGCAGTAGTGAGGATGCCCAGTCCATCAGGATTTTTATCTAGTTGCTTCCTGTATTGCAAGTGGCTCATCTATTTCATAAATGCAACCTTTCTAAACAAATGTTTACGGAAGGTAAAACGTGGCCTATTCATTTTGTCCCTCTGGTGAACAGCGTTTCAGACTCAATTTTTGTTGTAGGGTAATGCCACTCAGATAAAACATTTAAGTAACAACATTTGTGCCGTAGCACTTAGATTGCTACTGGAGCTGCATTCTGTCTTGCTGTAAGACAGAGAAATAGGTTCTGCCGTGAGCTAGACTCAAGCTCCTGCATTTATTGCTAATTCTTTCTTCTAGTAATGCAAACATGTAACAAAAATGCCTAGTCTTTTGATAGCTACACTCTCAAAAATCACCCAAATGACTCCAGACTTAAGGCTTAATGGAAACTACCCATATCAGAATAGTAATCATGACCTTTTGATTTTGTCCCCAGTGCCTCCTTTTTAATTATCAGTGGGCCACAATATTTAATTTTTTCCAGTTAGTTATTTCTGAGGAGATGCTTGAAGAAAAAACATCTTTGCCAAAACCTCAATAAATCTAGAGCACAATAAATCATTGCAGTAACCTAGATGCTAACCAAGTAATGAATGCTTATATATAAACATATACCACATACATGTTCAAATTTCCCATAATAGCTGTAGAAGAAATCACTCAATTTTATTATGCTTAACTTTCAATGGTCATGTGTGCATTTATCTTTTAATGTAATTCTTCATGAATGGCAGGAAATACACATTAAGAATTCAGTGTCAGTTTTCTGGTAGTTTTCCCTCTGTGTCTCTTCATAGAATTAATTCCTTCTGATTTACATTCAGAGGAGACTCTGATCTGCTCTGTGTTGTGCTCAACAGCACCCAGAAAAGAAATCTTATGTCTTTGCAACCATTCTCCATATATGAAGCCATGTGTTAGTTATTTAAGATTTAGTCCATTCAACATGGGAAAACCCATACAGCCTCCCGGTTTTATCTAGGTCTTGAACCTCTTTCTGCAAGATATGCGGGTTCTGCCCTGACTTCAGCAAGGGCAGCAGGTAAAATCTTGGAACATAATTATTCATCTGTTCCATCAGACAATGGCAGTTGGAGCTCATTCTTAGAGCTTCATGGCTTTTCTTACCTGACCTAGCTGGGTTAAAGGTGGCTACTAGGTGTGTTCTAGTCACAGCTTCTGAACACAGTGTAAATACACCCCAGAGCTCTTCTGAAAATGCCAGTCATTAAATAGGCAGGTTTTTTTGCATCTTTTCCCTCCTCTTAATTGTCCATCTGCTTTTACTCCTTGGTACTATATATGCCGTTACACACATGCTGTTGCAACCTTTATTTGTTGCTTTTAAAACAGTCAGGAAAGCAACCTGAGCAGAGCCGTCAGCACTTTTCAGAGTAATAAAAAAATAAGGTCCTTTGTGTTCCCTCCTTACTGCTTCGAGAAATCAATCATGCAACCTTCGCGAGACATTCTCAGCAGGATGCTGTCTCCTCCTGCTCCCAAAACGGGCCCTAATAGACTGAAAAATTATATTCCCGAACAGATTCTGCCATGGTGCTGTTGACAAAAGCCTGTGTTGTCAGAAACTTGAGAAGCCTCTTTCAAAGTGTGAAACACAAGTTACTACACGAGTTACAACGTCACATTTGCACATTAGTTTTCTGTGTTTTAGTTTCTAAAGTGTAGGCAGTAGGAATGTAAGTGATATAATAGTATTTCTGATTATGCTGTTAAAGCAAAGAGGATGCATTGTGTGGGTATTGGTGCTTATTTGTGATGTACCTGTGTTTGTGTGGTGCTGTTTGTGAGTTAATCTGTAGATTATGAATCAGTTTAAGGAGCTATATACTATGCATGACTTTCAGTAGGTCATCCATAGATTACCGTCACGGAATAATGTTGAGGGAAGCTAGATCTGTAATGTCCAGATTTAGTCATCTCCAGGTTCACAGAGCCAGATGCAATATGTTTCATCAACAGTACAGTCCTAACAAATATATCTTCATTTTTTTCTGCTACTCACAACATCTCAACGGGATAACATACTCGTTTTGTGCTTTCAATATCTGCTTTGTTTGCATCCTTACTTCCTTCAGCTTCCCTGCCTTTCCCAACTTATGAACAACTTCAGAAGACTGAAGCAGCAGCCCAGGTCTTTTGTTTTTGACAATAAGATCCATTAATTGTACTTCTGTAATTGAGGGGTGTTCCATTTATTTGCATTATATTCTTTTGCACTCCCAGGTGGTCTCTTCTCACCGGCTCTGCCGTTTCCCACCTGCTAAAGAAAAATCATTATGCTGTATAACAACTGTCACTGATGTTTTACGTTATTAAATAGAACAAAGAGAGATGTTCACTTCTCTAGTATCTCAGTTCTATTAAGACAATCAAAACAAAGTGAAATGGTGAAGCATCCCAAAATACACATTGAAATAGTTCTGGGAAATATACACAAGTGAATGCAAATAAAGTGGTCACCCTTTTTACTACTCTGTGAAATTAAGTAATGCCACTTTGATGTTCTGATAATACTTATATGGACATTTAGAGAATATGATAAGAATACTGATTGCTTTCTTAAATACTGTGGAAAAAACAAAATGTAGGTATCTGATGTACTCAGAAACATACAGGTGCAATACGTGCAAATGGAAACAATCAAATTTTTGTACTTAAATCGTTACTTGCATATAAAGTTATAGCATCTGCCAACATATTGCATATTTTATGCAAACAGTGACCTGTTTTAGCATATGCATGCATTTTGAGCATATATCCTTCTGTAAGATCCATGGACAGAGTGTGTCTCTGAGGTCTGCCAAGTAAATCTCAGGTGCAGTAATCTTCTGCATACCTTGAATATTCACTGGCATGAGTGCATATTCTAATCTGTAGAAAGATTCGCACATCAGGAATAAGAATTGCCGTGTAGATTTTAAAGAGTTCTCTTCCTATGAAGAACTACACAGATGAGCAATTGCTGGCTGACAACAGAGTCTGGATTGCTCCGAGAAGACATTTCAGTTTATATAAATACGTCCTGGACTAAGTAGTAAGCAGCAGAAAGCTAAACTGAAATAAGAAAGTGGTAAAAAATCACACACTGAGGGAACTACATACTTCAAAGCCATAAGCCAAAAATACTCAGGGCCCATAAAACAATACAGCAATTTAGGGATGTGAGTAGGCATTTTCCAAGAGAAGAGCAGAGTTTGCTTCATTGCACAGATTGTGGTACAGTGGGCACGCTGCAGGTTTTAGCCACCTTGAACAGCATTTCTTTGCCATTATAGCAAACTCATCATATACAGAAAAAAGTTTTCCTGTGAAGGAGTTGCCTGTAGCCGAACCTACCGCCTACTCCTGTCATTTAATTGATGCACGCTATCTATGCTTAGGCAGTTTAAAAAACTAGATCCAAGAAGCCAACATGCACCAACTTTTTGACCTGCCTTTCAGTTACTGAACCTCATGACTAATCTGTACTGTCACTGATGTCACTGTTGGTCCTGTACCCTGTATAGTTACAATATTACATAATGCTCAGAAGTCAATTTATAAAAAGCAATCTGCTTGAAAATACATAAATCTGTATTTATTTTTTAATACTTACAAGGGAGTCCCTTGAGCCATTGCATGACTAAAAAAGATAAGGTGGAGGCATTTAGGTCATGTACAGCAATACCAACTAGAATGGCAGGAAATTAATGGAAAACTGATTTTGCCTAGTGATATAATATTTGAATAAAAGATACTTTATAATGCAGTGATATTCAGCAACAGTACTGCACAACTATACATGCATACTCCCCAGAAAATTTTACGTAGAAATCCTGAAGTCAATTATATCCCATAGTGAACAGAAAACAAATCCTGTTGAAACATTTATTTCTATTTCATGGAGAAAAGAAAGGCTGTCTGACCAGAAATTGAACTCTGCTTCTGTCTTCATTACCATGACCACACACACGAGAGAAAAATCATTCTTTCTAACAGTGGTCTGATTTTGCCACTGATTTGGGCCTCCTGTACTCTCTTTAAGGGCCTGATGTACCACCTGATGACGTCAGTGGTGTATCTCCACTTGATTTCAGGCATGGAAGGTTAGGTCCTTCCACACGTGTGAAATAGGGGCAAAGCTGCATCATCCTGGGCTCCGAGCCTGCAAACTTTCCTTTACACACAAGTCCCATGGAATTAGTAAGGCTTGTTTGTATAGTAAGGAAAGCACAGGTGTTTGCATATGCAGGGCCCTGTTTGATAGCAGTTTTATACCTGTTTTCCCCCAATATGTTTGCAGTATACATGAATGCCAATACTAATGAAAAGTACAGGAAACATAAATGGCATTATTGCATGTCTAGTTTGTGTTGGTGACACTTGATTATTCGATATATTCCAACATATGGTGTTCATTTCTTGAGTGCGTGCCACACGCCACATTGGTTTCTCAGTGTAATAGCCATTTGCAGACATAATATGGTACAGGCCCTTAGAATCAAGGTGATTTGATTCTTTAGAAATGCACCTTATTGTTTAAAAGCAGGACCCCTGCTCTTCTAATGTTTTAAACACTGTGATCTTTCAGAATGTGTTTATTGTATTAGTTTTGTATTGTAGATTATGATAGAAACTAGATTTTATAGCTTTTTAAAAGCAGTGATAACACTAAGCTTCATAGTGGCCGAACAAACGCTGTGTATATCCATATTGTGAATATTAAAGCTGTGATTATATTTTGCCTTAAATAAAAGCCCAACCTTGAACAGTGTGATTTTTGCATTGGATTATTTCAGTACTTCTACTTCATAGTCCTGGCAACTTCTCCTTCCAGAGGCAGTCGTGACTCAGGGCTCCAAAAGCTTTTCAGTGGTACGATGTAAACAAAGGTAAAATGACACATCTTAGAATTAGCTAAAATATCCAGGCTGCAGACAGCAATTAGGTAAAACTACTTCATGGTGGTTTCCCATGGGAAAAGACAAGACAGGTTGCTGTAGATTGAAGTTCCCCACTTAAGTGTTTACATTCAGCCTGCTTAAAGCTCAGTACATGTGGCCTCTTCCCTTCCAAAAAGACCCCTCCACTCGCAGCAAAGGGCACTAGAGCATTAAATTCACCCAGGCACGCCTCTCACAAGGTTTTCATCCTGAGCTGAGCTCGACAAGAGGTGAACAACAGAACTCCAGATTTGCCAGTGCAGCAGCTCAATATACGGCCCAAGAAAAGTATTACTGGCATTTTTTGTATAAATCTGGCGATAACCTAAGTTGCATTAAAGAATCGTGGCCATTAGTGCCATCTCATTAATAGGCTAATAGCATCTCAAACTCTGTATCTTGCCTTCCTGTTGTGCTCCTGGTAGGTCTCAGGTCTGTAGCTGCCCTCCACATGCAGATCTGCAACTATCTGGGAACAGGCAAGGAGAAGCAAGATCTATCAGGGCAGGCATTGGAGCCAGCTGATCATGAATCAAATACCTGCACCAAGAGGAGGAGAGAAGTGGTGACTGTAGACTCCTCCTGTGCAGGATACAGGCACCATCTGCCAACCTGCCTTGCTACCTCAGGAGTTTTGTTTCTTGCCAGGTGCTCAGATTCAGGAGCTTGTGGAGAGGCTGAAAAGGCTTGATTTGCCCTCAAGCTATTACCTTTTGCTGTCTGTCTATGTAAGCATCAGTGACACTGCCAGGGTGATCTTATGCATGTCCAGAGTGACTCCAGAGCTCATGAAGAAATTCATGGGGTGGTTCTGGCTCCTGCTGGTGAAGGGGAAAGGCCTGGGGACAGGAGGCAAATGCTGCTGGCCAGCAGCTGATGTTGCAGCAGGGCTTTGAGTTTTCTGATCCTAGGAACCTTTGAAGGAGAAGGCCTGAGAAGCAAGGCTAAGGTCCACCTGACAAAGGCGTAAAAGGACACCGTGGCCAGCAGGGTCTAGTGAGGTCTCTGAACTAGATGCATCAGAGGGGGCTCACCAGAACTCACAGCTGCTGTTGTGCAGCTGGGTTGGTTTGGTTTTTGTTTTTTTTTTTTTAATCATCTGTCCCTCAGCCTGTATCGTTGCACAGGGTTATTTTCTCCCAGGTGCAGGCCGTTGCCCTTGCCTCCTCCCCTCCGGCTACTTCTCCAGCCCTACCGAGCTCCCCCAGGAGCGCAGCCTCACCTCTCCACCGACCAATTCCCCCCGCCTTAGTCCACCCGCGTGTCCCACGGCCAAAGCCGCCCTGCTGACGGGGTGGCTCCCCGTGCGCCACCGGGGACCGTTCCCCAGCGTATTCCCCCCCATTCCTCCCTCCCTCCCTCCCTCCAGGCAGCGAGCGCCGCTCACGCCCGCCCCGGGCCGGGCCGGCCGCGGACGGGCCCCGCGGGG
>JAVSBS010003581.1:0-20077 GCA_033124195.1 Coracias cyanogaster | reverse complement strand
ATTCCCACAGAGAGGCTGTACCCAGGATTTAACAGTAAATTACTGTTAAGGGAACACAATTGTTTTACTGTTTGCAAGACTAATATCACAGTAGGTGTTAACACCAGACTTCAGAGAGTAATTATCTCTATTCACTCTCCTAATAAATAATTTTCTTCAATTAGCCTACCCTGTGAAACAGCTCTGACTACTTGGGTCCTTTGAATAGGCTGATGAATGTTCTCCCAGTTTAATGACTGAGCGTAACCTTGCTGCTCCTTTAACCAGTTGTTCATCGCTGCCAGCTTTTTCTCCCTCCAGGAGGTTGTTTATCTGACAATCAGGGGCACCGCTACTGAAAAATTTCTAAAAATATTATTCTGCTAATTATTCAGAGGTCATTAATTGGAAGGTGAAGCAGGCACCAGCTCTCCACTTTGAGCTCCCTGGTTCTACAAGAATGTTCCTGTTACACAAAGAGCATATTTTTTTCTTCTGTAACACTTAATATTCTAGCAGCCTTTGAAGAAAGTTTTCAGCTCCAGCATATGTGCTTTGTTTGTAAGATATGGGAGTTTTCACCCTTTAAATCAAGGGTATATTCAAGAAGTACAGCAAGCTGAAGACACTTTTCCTACCTTTTCCTATGGCAGGATAAGTCATGAGAGGGAAAAAGCAAAAGCAGCTGCCCAGTAACTGCCCAGGCAATCCCAAATGGGCTTCAGCAGCATCCACAGGCAGACACTGCAACTACCACTCAAATACAGGCAAGTTCTGCCTTAAAAACTTCTATTTTTCTTCTTCCCTTGATATCTCCGGGGTCTGTAGAAATAGATACAAATTAGAAGTCACCTGTTGGTTGGGTTGAGGGTTTTAAAAGGAATCATGGCCTCTGAACATGCCCCTCCACT
This sequence comes from Coracias cyanogaster, assembly GCA_033124195.1. Classification (NCBI taxonomy): domain Eukaryota; kingdom Metazoa; phylum Chordata; class Aves; order Coraciiformes; family Coraciidae; genus Coracias; species Coracias cyanogaster. Next base: position 19,187 of record JAVSBS010003581.1, on the reverse strand, counting down.
TGTGCTCTCACTCAGAGCTCACCTCTTCACAGAGAACAAGGCAAACTCTCTGCAGTGTAGGGTTCTTCTGGAGCCACTCTGCTTTCCTCACTGGTTTTGTTTTGCCCAGGTGTACAGAGTTGCATTGCAAGCAGCTGCAAAAATATTGTTAAAGAGTTGATGAGGAAAGACCCTGAAAGAGGTGCGTGCAGCTATGACAGAAGCAGCTATGACAGAAGGTGACTTGTTGTAGTTTTAGTGTCTAGGCACAGCAGCCTGGAGAAAGTCCAGCTGAAGTCCAACTGTCTTACATGAGTGCCCCTTCACCACACATGGGTGTTCTGATTAACATGATGGGAATCAACAAGTAGAGAGTCCTCGGGAAGAGATCTTCAGAAAAACAGAAATATCCAGACATCTACATGGAAGGAGTGAAGTCTCCTTCAAACAAGGGATTTAGCCCTGTAGTGCTTTTGCTCATTACAGCTATTGGCTAATTTTATCCTTTTCTGAATTTACAAAGCTACACAAAAGCTAAATCCCTTCGGTTAAAAAGCAATACATCCTTTCCTCCTTATTTTGATACATAAATGACTTCAAACACATATTGCTGGATAAACTCAAATACATAATGCTGACTAAAGGAAAACTATGTTTACTTAATAAGGAAAGTAGTTGGTTACACGAAATGAATTATGAAAGAGACAAGGACTCTGGGTAATAAATGCAGGACTACAGCAGACACTGTGGGTTTCCTGATGTTGTGAGCTGTCTTACCAAGTAAATACTGGTTTAGATGTGCCAACAGGGGCTCCCCCGGTGTCTGGGGACTGGTTGTCCCCAGACTGACTCTGGCAGCTCTGGTTGGAAGCACTGTGAAGAATCCAGTTTGCTGTGGGGTTATACTGACAAAAGCTGCATGTCCAGCTTCACCTACTGGACACACATCAGGTGAAAACCATAAAGTTTTTCTCCAGCAGAGGTTTCAGTTCAAGACTGAAAACACAGTTCCCACAAAAGGCAACTTTAGAAAACTCATTTGGGAAGACCCCCAGCACCCAAGTGTCACCCAGCTCATTTCTGAGTCTCCTTTGGCTGCAGGAACCCAGGAGTAACGCGGGGGTCGGTGCTTGTGGAGGGCTGGCTCTTGCAGCGCACTTATGCTGCACAGGCTCGTGCAGTGGCAGCTGCTCTAGAAGCATTTGAACTGCTCACATTGTCAGTGTCAGACTCTGGAGTTAAAAGCATGTGGCTGGGATGTTAGAAGGGACCAGAAAAAGACAAGTTTTTAAACTCTGCTGCTCAAAGAACAATTTGTTCACTCAAAATATGCTGTAAGGAGCAAGTCACTTCGGGAGAGGCACCGGGCAAGGTGCGTGACAGTTGTCCTTATCAACATATCTCTTGCTCTCTGGTCTGAGCCTGACAAGATCCATTGCTCTTTAAATCTCGCTCTTTGTCACTAATTCAATTTCCAGCCCTGTAATTGCTAAATACCACTTCATGCACACATTTATTTGCTCCACAGTTACTATCAGGCCAACAACCATTAGTTACCCAAATGCCATTTGCCCAGTCTCTGGACCACAGCCTTGCAAATTCATCAATGTTTGCAATTAAAGAATGTAAATTAAAAAATACTCAACCTCAATAATAGAAAAAAGCGAGTTATGGCTCCCCGAGGGCTCTCAGTGTGTTCTGGCTTAGGCGCTTGTGAATCCCTTGTTTGCTAATGGAAGACAAGAGGCAGGATTGCAAACATACTGCCTCTGACACAGGAAAACGGCTTCACCACAAGAGCAGGTGTTTCGTGGCAAAAGCCAGGCCTGCCAGAAGCCGAGCATTTGGGGAAGGGTAGGATCAACTTTATGTTTTCTAGATGCTTCTACTGATGTTACTGTTTGTAATACTAAGAGAGGATTTGGAAAATAACCATTTAAAGAAAGCCTGGAGAACATATCCAAAGAACACCAGCTCTGGAGCCCCCAGCACAAGAAGGACATGGACCTGTTGGATAGTGTCCAGAGGAGAGCCACAAAAATGATCAGGGGACTGGAGCACCTCTCCTATGAAAACAGGCTGAGAGAGTTGGGGTTGTTCAGCCTGGAGAAGAGAAGGCTCTTGAGGGACCTTATAGCAACCTTCCAGTACCTGAGAGGGCAGGAGAACTGTTCTCGAGGGTCTGTAGCAACAGGACAAGGGGGAATGGTTTTAATCTAGAAAAGGGTAGATTTAGGTTGGACATTAGGAAGAAGTTCTTTAAAATGAGGGTGGTTGATCACTGGAATAGGTTGCTCAGAGAGGTGGTGGAGCATCCCTGGAGTCATTCAAGGTCAGGCTTGATGGGGCCCTGAGCAACCTGACCTAGTTAGAGATGTCCCCTGCTTATTGTAGGGGGGTTGGACTAGATGGCCTTTAGAGGTGCCTTCCAACCCAATACATTCTATGATTCTATGAAGTATGCCTTGGACAGAGCGATACTAGCCAAGAGCCAGATTTCGTTCTGATTCATTGTGAAATACAGTTGTTTGTTTAGATGGTTGAGTGGGGATTAAGTTGATGAACTTAATGGGATGTGTTTCAAATGGGGCTTGACTTTCCAGTGTATCTTTTTAGGAGGGTCCAAGTATATGCATATTTAAATTAATGAGGTTTGAGGTTGCCATTTAAAATCACACTTCCATTATGCCTCACAATGGAATATGATTTTAACTGAGCTTTTTTGTTTAGTGACTTGGAAAATTTTAGAATGAGTTTACAAAACAGATGTTAATTACAGAAGATGCAATATGTGTAGAAGCCTTAACTGAAATGCCATTGTTTTTAATGCAATATTTTTTTGTTAATGAACAAAAGAGAGATGTTAATGCCAATTTCTTGGTTTTACATATATGAAGCAGCTCTAAACTATTTAGAAATGATTGTACTACTTTGTTCTGTTTCCAAATGATTAGTCTGTTTAAAATAAATCAGTCTAATTTTTTTCCTAATGCTAATACAATGTATAATATACAACCTCTGATTATGGGAGAGCATTTTTTTTCTTTATTTGTGGCAGTGTTATAAATAATGGCTTTGCTTTCTCTCTGATTCCTGCTGCTGTACTGGTCTTTTGTGCAATCAGAAACAGTACTGTAAACAGCTGAAAACTATCAAGTAAAGTGTATTTAATCAGTTAATGGGGTTTGTTCAGCCTAAAATGATTAATATTAAGAGGGGGTTGCTGTCTTTTAGACACCTAATGGGTGATTGCAAAGAAGACAGGAGTCAGACTTCTGAAGCTGCACAGTGAAAAGATGAGTAGAAATGTTTGCAGGCAGCCTCGGGTAAATTAACATTATCTGCCCCAGGAGTTTTGACAGGGCTTGGGGACAGTCTGGTGGGGCCCATAGGGGCTGTTCTGTGGGAGCTCCGTCCCTGGAGCTGCTCTGGACTTGGGTGGACAGAGGCCTGTGCAGCTTGAGCTGAGGTTAGACGCAACCAGCCTTCAGAGCCCCTTCTAAGCTAAATTGTTCTTGTTTTGCTTCTTAAAAGGCAGTTATTTAACATGTGCTTAATTTCCAGTTATTTATTTTAAACGTTACTCCCGCAGCTTTCTCAATGTGAAGCCAAGTGGCATTAATTTGAAAAGTGGGTTTTACAGATTTTCTTGTGTTGCTGAGGTAAACTTCAGGGGGGTTAGGATTAAGTCAGAATTACCTGCTTGCATATTTGCAGCAGAATTAATTTAAGCACCCACAGGCTTTGGGAGAATAGACCATCAGGTACATTGTTACTGCTAAGCCTTGGCCTTCTCTTCCTTCTTCCTCACAGTGGTGTGGAAGCCGCTGTTGTAGTGCTCCACGCAGCTGTGCTTGCAATTGATCTGTAAGTCCAATGACCCTTGGAGAAAGTTGTAGGGTTTTTTTTTTTCCCCCGGGCGTTATTAATGTTCTGTGCCCCTGGGTCTGCTCCCTCTCTTCACAGAGGGCAGGAAGGAGAGCTGCCGGCTGAGCGAGGCCCGCTGCCCTGCCGCAGGGCACCCGCCAGCTGCTGCTTCTCGGGTAAGTGCTTGTGGGGATCCCGATCTCGGCTGTCGGGAGCAAGCTGTGGGTCGTCGTTCCCTCCCCGGTCGGTATTACCGACCAAGGCCGGCGGTTCTGCACCGCCGCCATGTCGCCGCGCCGGCAGGAGGCGCCTCGGCCCGCCGAACGCGTAGCGGCCATTGGGGGCGGTGGCGCGCCCGCCATGTCGGGCTCGGCACGGAGGCCTTGGGGCTGCCCGTGACCCCTGGGGCCCTGGCGCTCGTTTCCGCTTTCTTCCTATTTAATAGACTAGCTTCCATCCCTGCCTTGTCCGGGAATGAAAAGTCTTCTTTCTGTATGGGAATAGAGCTGGATTCCTCTGTCTCTATCATCCCCCTTTATTAAGGTAGCGGCTGCCAGTGCACACCTGTGTAGTAATTGTAACTGAAACAGGAAACACAAAAATATTCTCCCTGTGTTCCTACACATGAACAAAACTCTTTGCTTTAATTCTGTATTTTAAATATATGTAATCATTTATTCAACCTTAAAACATTTTAGAGTCTTCCCTCACAGTTTCCTGTACTGATTTCCTGTACTTTATTCAATAAAATGGAAAAGATCATGACTTTTCAGATCGATAGAGACAGGCCTCCAACAGATAACGATACAGAGACAAGGAAGAAAAAATCCAGCAACCAACAAGCACTTACCAAAAAAGATTGAGAAAAAAAAACTAGAACAGTCAATAAAAAATTTTGAAATTATTAAAAGGCTCATTGTAAAAGAACAAGAAGAAATACCTGAAAGAGTAAATTATCCCATTTGTAATGCTTGTGATGCTATTATTCAAGCAGAATACCCTTTTAGACTATGGCTCTCCTTTCCAGCAAATTGCCCAAAATGTGTCTTTTTACAAGACAAGCACAAGAAAAGTCATCAAGAAATCCTGACAGGAAGTCAAAAGACAAGCAATGTAGTAAGGCATCTAAGAAATGTACCATGCCATGCCACTAACATCTGGGACAAATATTAACAAGTACACAATCTAAGAAGGAAAATCAAACTGAGGTAATCTAGTGATGAAGAAGACAAGACATGAGCTTGTCTTCTGAGCCAGCTCTTTGAACATCACATGCTGTGGGATCCAATAATTCAAAATCGTCAGTGTTCTTGCATAATGAAGAAAACTTGAAGCAGAAAGCAAAGCAGAAGAAAGAGCAAGTCAATAAATCATTCAACAAGTCTGATGGCTCCAGCAGCTACTGCAAAACAACAGCTACCGCAAACTATGAAAGCATTTAAAGAAAACTCATCTACAAGTGGCCTTCCAGATTTCACATGGGCAAAAGGAAATCTGCCTGTAATATTATTTTTCTTTCAATTGACCACAACATAGAACTAGAAAGAAAATTGATACCAGAATGTAGAATAAACAAACTTCTTTAATAAACTGTAGCAGGTAAACTCAGCACGTCATGTTTTGACTCATGTCATGTAGAGTAAATTTTGACAAGAGAGGAAAACCTATGCATCCACACTTTTTGTTACGTGGTTATCCAACATTAACCACAATGAATGAAAACAGTCACTCTGAACATTCACAGAGCTCTTTCCTTATTACTTTATTACTAGTGTGTCAATTTGTTTTGCCGTCATGTAAACTTTATGCTATGCAAAGGAGTATGGGCTTGATAGGTGGCTGAGGAAGACCGTCCTATTGAGTCAAGGGGTCCAGAGTAGACCCACTTGCTTTCAGGGAGGAGCCTAGGTGCTGCTAAATCCATCCTAAATCCCAGTCTTGGTCAGCGATTTCCAACTAAGGATTACATGTGTGTAGTCACTTATTAGAGTCGATGTTTGCCTGTTTCACAGTCCTGCCACTTTCAGTGAGACAGGTTTGCAAAGTTGCAAAGATAGATAATTTATTAAGGCAACAGATAAAACAAGTTCAGAATTCCTGTTGATAAACACACTTCCTGCAAAAATCAAGCTCAAGTTAGTAATTCTCAGGTAGTACCTGACAAAGTCAGAGGTGCAAATCTTGCCAAAGAGTCATCCCTGCTTGGGGGGGAGAGAGGTTCAGGCCTGTCAACCCATTTGCATAGTTGGACTTTCCTTCCTCAAAAATACAGGATTCTAAAGGTGCTGATTGGATCCTAGCAGGCTAATGGTGCTATTAATTAAGAGAGTGGTGGGGAAGAAAAGCCAGCACTCTGGCTGTACGGCCTTTGCTCCATCCCAGCAGTCACAGTAATTGGGCTGTGTTGTAAAACTTCCATATTGTCAGGTTGTAAAACTTCCAACGTCTGTGCTGTGTCTTGGCCAGATAAGCACATCCAACTCTGCTCATTTTCAGGTAAACTATAAGCACAGTTAGCCTGCATTCCTGTCCAAGGCTGGTACAAGATAAGCACACTACTTGGCTTGCATTCCTGTTACAAGGCAAGCTGGGCAGTTTTCCCACACTTTGAAAGTCCTGTTAAGACTGTTAGGCCAGATTGCAGCCTGTATTAGTGGTCTCCTCTATTGCAGGTGGATTTCACAGTAAGATAAATATAGAGTACATGAATCTGGATTTGTGGGTAAATCTAATACTAGTGTATTCTGTAATCATACCCAAAAAATAAAACTATAACTTAATTGCAGCTAATTTCATAAGGGTTTTTTTGGCATTTTTCAGGAACTTCATAGGACTTTTGGATAAGTAACATACATTTATGTAACTAATCTATGGAGTGGGATCAGTTGTTTTCATTTTGTAATGATGGAGGTTTCCACAGGAACCTGTTTAATATTCTTTCCTTCTCAGGTTTCTGGATGTGTTTAACTATGTTAAATACTGAATGTTATTCTACTAGCTGGTTATTAAGAGACCATCTCAATTTTTAAGTGTTTTCATTTTTAAATCCTTAAGTTTTTGCTGGTCTGTTCCATCAAATAGGTTTATTTCATAGTATGATTCTTATTCAGTCTTTAGAGGTCTATCTTGCTGCATGTATTATGTAGTATCTCTGAATTTTAGTAGTTTTTTCCTCATTCATACAGGACAGGGAGGACCATCAAGACAGGTCATTACAGCTGTCTTTATTGTTCTAAAGGTTTATTAGACAACCTAATATAATTCAGCAAAGCTACTTACTAGCACTAAAGACAGGGTAAGTCACGTGCTTTGGTATCTTATGTCAGAGACATTCAGAACATTTTTCAGCTAGTGTCCCATGATTTTACACATTTTCTAGGTTAAAAACTGCTTTCATAGCACTTGAGGAGAAGGAGAGGTTGGGGAAAACATAAGGTAAAATGCAGTATATTTTTTTAATATTTACTTATGTTCCTTCATAGCATCAAGTGGAAGAAATCGTTATCTCTTCAATGGATATTTATTGCATTGAGACTCTTTAAAGTGAGTAGTTCATATAGCAGATCAAGCTGATTCTAAGTGAATCCTACTTTTTCCTGTGTTCATCCATTCAGTCATTCACAAACTGCTTTCCTTTTTTACCAAGATAGTAGAAACTCAACAGTATGAGCATATATTCAGGTAATTTTAATTAACCTAAGTTTTTTACAGGTATTTAATTATTTTATGTAATGTTAAATGCTAGCACAAAGAAAGGTGGCAGCAAAAAACCCCAACCTTGTGTTGTTTTCACATGTATTGCAAAAGTAACCAAAATATAAATTTGTTTCAGTGGCTGTAAGATTTCTGCAAATGTAGAAAAGTTTTATAAGCTTCTTTGAAAATACCTCACACTGAGCCTAGTCTGAAGTCCAGTTCTAGTTCATATGCTAGTAACACACATCATCAGTACGAGAAGTGAGTAAACAAGTGCTCTAAAAAAAAAAGAAAAATTGTGCTTAATATTATGTCAGCTTGGAATAGAAAGTCCCTGCAATTTGAATCTTAACAATATAGGCTCATGAGTCTCAGATTTTGAAAACACTAACTGTATGCCAAACCTTCAGATTTTCAGAACACAGCCATTTCCAAGAACAACTTTTCAGTGACAGATAGTTGAACCTCCTTAACAGTATGATTATACATTTTTTAAATGTTAATTAATATTTCTTATTGTGCACTCTTCCTTAATAGAAAGTAGCATAGTTAATGAGCGAAACTGGAGCAAACTTTTCAACAAACATAATCTAGGGTTGATCATCATTTATTTCTAGTTATTTTGAGAATGACTATAACTCACGGTGCCTCTTAATTGCTTTTGTTTCAAAATACTATAGTTATTGAAAAGCAGTTGTTCTAACACTAAAGACTAATGTGCATTTTAACTAACAAAACTGTATTTCACTTTCTTCTTAAAAGTTATGTCAATTATACAAAAGCTGGACCAGTATGTAGAAATAAGTAATTTTATTTTTTTCCATAGAAAAAGACAGCAGCAAAGTAACTCCACTGGAACACATGGTTGTTTAAATCAATTTAGTCTGACTTTGTTATTAGTATCCAAGTTAACTTTTAGAGAGAGTGCAGGGCACTGTTGTTTCAAGAAAAGCTTGCAAATACTATCAGTTGAGCTGCCTGAAATTTTCTGTAGTTTTGTTTCTTTAAAAAAACAATATTGATGTTTATTCAGAGGTCTTTAATTAAAATATGTACAACCTCATGTGTATTCCCACTTATTTGACGTGGGTTTTAAATGTATGGTTAGTCAAAAGTTACTTTGAGATGCTATATATTTGATCTGAAAACAGTCAAAATTTGTAGTGGCTAAGAATTAAGAACATGGGGTTCATGTGAAAATGAGTGTGTAATTAAGTTATTAATATTTTTACTAGAGTAACTTCTAGTTTAGATAACTAATTTCTTACCTAATGACTGGCATAAATATGAAACTTCTTTCCTGCCGTAACAAGAAGCTATTATTATGACTGGTCTGGTGAAAATAGAACAAGAAGTACAGAAATAAATGGCGAGAGATAGGGTAAATTTATGGAAATATTTTTAATCTTAATTTCATGTTCTGAAATATAGACCTCTCTTCACAGCATACTAAGTAGAATCAACTTTTTTGTTAATACAGAAAATTTTAAATGACCACACTGAAGTCTGTCTCAGGCTTGCATTTTGGTCATTTGGTCTTCAAGGCTTTGTAGTGATAAAACTGTTTGCAAAACAGTAGTTAAGTATTCTCAAGGTTGGTTGCACACCAGCTCGGCTTTGGAAGAGTTGAAGAGTCTTACTGTGGAGTGTTTTTTATGTTTAAAATTTAAAATGTATGTATTCAATATCTATTCATACACTTTTACTGCAGTCAGAACTTACATCAGTAAAGTACTAGTGGCTTTGGGACATAACTTCTTCTAAAGCTTGATGAGACTATGAAGCCTTTTTTCAAAAGAAGCTGCTTTTGTTCAGCTTGAGTTGCCTAGAAGAGTATGAGAGATGGGAACTTACTGAATTGTAGGGAAAAAGGCAGTTTTTCATCTGACTTAGAACAGGATCCTAGAATCCTAGGGGGTTTATTGGGTTCTTGTTATGGCTCAATCTATCCATGGGAATTTGTGGCTTGCAGAAAAGGCTTGCTTGCCAGCAGCAGTGCCAGTGAAGCTTAACGCATGTTGCCTATTCTTTTAAGAAATCAGTATTAGGTTCTGGTAAGTTTTGGTGGTGAACAGGAATACAGTATAAATAAAAATGTGCAGTAACTTCAGAATATTTAGTATGATTATTCAAAATTAACCCATACCAGTGTTAACTTGAGACTTATTTTGCATGGTAAGAGGCCCTCAGATTAACTGCTAAAATGACAAAACAATAAATGGCAATACAAAAAGCACAGATTTGTACTAAGAATGTAGACAAATGCAGAAGCATGAGTGACATTTTCAAGTAGCTTAACTTCTTTGGGAAACATGCAGCATTAAAACTGCATGAAAAATGATGCATAGCTAACTTTTGGCAAGTACAACAGCATGTTGAGAAATGCCTTTTGGGGTATGTGAAAAAAGAAACATTTATTTGCATAAGCAACTAATTCATGCAGTTTCAAAATTAGATTTGGAATTGGAGGATTTCTCCTCACTAAAATAATTTGGGGGATAATGAAAAGACAAATAGATTGTTGAAGTAAGGTCACAGACAAAGACCAAGCCTGAATTCAGAAAGGCACATGAACACAATATGAGCTGAAAATACAGTATAGTATAAGATTACAGCAGGAACTTTCTTGTTAAGAGATATCTTGAAAGGAGATAAACATTCAGCCATTCTCTATATACAGTTTTCCTCATGATCAGAAAGTGAGGCACACTGCATTTCATGATGCCAACAGAGGAAGTAGTTAATGAAACGTGGCCACTTCAGTGGCATTTTCAAGTACACCTTGTTTAACCGTATTTTAACCATATAAACTAGAGCAGCAAATACAAGTCACATTTTCCTTCTCTGAAGCACAGGAGAGGTATGATTGTTTGGTGTTTATTTAGAATTCCCAGTCTGTATTGTCTTCATTTGTAGTAATATGTCCAAGTTCAGTCCCAACTGCTGTGGAGGGCAGTGCCAAGAACTCAGATCTGTTATTTTGAATAGGAGGCGGTAATAGAGACAGTATTGAATTCTGTGTTTGTTCTTTTATCTGGAAAGAAGAAAAGTTAAAACAGGGCTGCACATAAAAGTCTACATAACCTCACATCTTATTTCATTAAAAGCATGTGAAAGTGGAGCCATATTCTTGCATGTTCCAATATAGAAAATAACAGGATGAGGGGATTAGCTTTCCTTACTCTAGAGTAAGCTGAATTAGTCTTTCAAGACTAATTACATTAGCTCTGTAGTTTTTCTGCTTTAAGTTAAGAATATTAACCATTATTAGTTAGGCTGACTTAAGTTAAATAACTTTTCCAAAGGGGAAATGGATTACTCTTATGCTTCCTATACCCTTATCAATACCTTTATGTTAAGAAAAAAAAAAAAAGGTAGTCTGAAGCAGATATGCTGTTACAGGGTATTTTTTGGCTCCAGGTAACTTATTGTTTTGTAATCCAACTCCAATATTTTGTGGCTTATTTAGGTTATAGCTGTGTCATTTAAAAAAATACAGTAAACTCACCTGTTTGAAGAACGTATGCGAAAGCAAACTTCTTGCTGATGGCCTGGATCATAAAATGAACAATATAATTATATTTTGGAAAGTTAAATACTGCTTTTGGAGAATGGGCCCAACTGACAAATTTAAGCTCTGTGGTTTTTCATCTGCAGCACAGAATTCCTACATTCTATGCCTCAATTTGTAGTGAAGGCACTATGAAAGAAACCTATTTTTAAAGGCTTTTTTGCTTTTCTGCTTAACAAGCAATTTAATGCCTCATTCAGAAGAGACATAGTATTGAAAATATGTACTTCAGATTTCTGTTTTCTTCTTAGACAAAGTGCATGTTTAAAAAAATAATTTTACTTGATACAAAGTACATTTATATTACAAGAAATTCAGGGGTCAGATGAGTTTAAAAGTATGGTTCCTTTATCAGACAAGATATTTCTTAAATTACAATACCAAAGGTAAGTATAGTGTTTTGCATAGTAATTCTGGTCTGAAATACTGACTTTTAACAGTATTAAAGTAATTACTGTATTTTAAATTGTGGGCTATACTTAGTCTTAGATGGAAGCGACAGAAAATTAGTTTTCACCAGAAGGTTACCTTTTCTCAGGGTCCTGTTGCAAGCAAAGTTCTATCAAGTTGTGGAAAGCAGGTGAAAATGTTTTGGAAAAGGGAATTTGTAGTCTTTCACTGGTCATTGTGCGTGTCATGCTCTCACCAATTCCAGAGTCAACACCTGATGGGGAATTTTTCATCCTGGGTTCCCCATGGGGAAAGGTATTTATATCCCAAGGACAGTATGTGGGACCTTTCAGCTTTTGTAGCAGCATCTAGTAGAAAGGAATAGCAGTCTAAGAGTTCATCAGCTATCTAGACATATTCAGGCTAAGCTGTGAAAGTCCAGGAATGGAAGGATTATTTGATCTAGAAAGATGCATGCATATTTGAAATACAAAAAAGCATCCACCATTTCAGCACTAACAACAGTCGTTTATCTGAGTAAAACAAAACAGTTCAGTGTTTTTAAGTAGAAATAGTTAGCTTCATACCTGAGTGCGAGGCATATCTTGAAATGGAACATGTCCATTAGCTAATTCACATGCTGTGATTCCTACACTGTAAATGTCAGACTTCATGTTATACCCAGACAAATCCTATGAGAGAAAGAAAACTCTGCTGGATCCCTGATGCCATTGAGTTGTGCCAATGAAAATACAAGTGTCTGTTTCAACACAATATTCTAATACCCTTTAATCTACACAGGATCGAGGCAGTTAAACTGTGACACCTCAGGCTTTGTTTAGAAACCTGACTTTGTTCAGAAAACTGGAGACAAGTTTCACATTCTGCAGTAGTTTCCAGGTAAAGAGATTTAGTACAGCACCACCTTACCAACAGCTTTAAAACCAGTTCTCTTTAGGAGAAGTACATCTATGCATTTTTAAAAGTTGTAGTTAACAGCTTCCATTGCACTTCTACAAGCAGACTTAAGTTTGAAGTTGAAGTTGAACTTAAGTTGGAAGTTGAAGACTTCCAGTAACTTTGAATAGGAAAAATTAAGTGTAATTTATACTAACCTGTCTCAGTAGTTCAGGACTCAGCCAAGGAAGCACGGATGTACTGAACTGGGGAAAATCATATACCACCTTTGACTTTTGTCCATTGTTAACTAAACTACAGAGGTTGTTTAAGCCAGAGAGAGAAACCAGCCCATCCCCTGAAATCAGAATGTGGCTAGCTTTAATATTCCTGTAACACAAAGTGGTAAATTTTAGTTAAAAAAATTACTCAAAGCACTACTAGAGTAGAAAGACTTTTGTATTTAATCAATTTATAGTGAGATGTCAGTATGCAGTTCTACTTAGCAGATTATTTTCATGGAAGTTCTTCACTCAGTATGGCTTGTCTTTTCAATATAGCCCCAAGAGAGAGAATAAATGACTGGCAAGAAAAAACTTCCAGAAACTGGAGAAGGGCCCTCTTCCCTGCAATGGGTGTAAAGTAAGGAAGCTGTTCCTACAACTCTGATTCTCTTCTGCTTCAGAAAGATAAAGCCAGACACACGTATAATCCCTGTAATAACTGACTTTAAAGAAAGTACAAGCTTCTACAAATTTGGTTCTGTTGTTATTACTGAAAAAAATTGCTTCTGCACTGTCTGGCATAAGAAGCTATATAGAAAAAGGAAGGAGACAACACTTAAGCTGCAAATGAGTTTTGAAGTGAAACTAAATTCTTCATAAACTGGATGCTGTAATCTGATTCTTACCTATTGACATTCTCCTACCTGTGAATGTAGCCATTCTGGTGCATGTAATTTAATCCTCTGATTGCACCAAACAGAATGTTTCCTATCAAAGCTTCACTCATTCCTTCAGGAAAGTAAGTCTTCAGCAGGTGTCTAGCTGAACCTGGAAGTGAAAAAAACCTAACTAAGCCTAAAAAGTCTTGTAAAATTACTTGTCTATGCTTGTTTCATTGTATACATTCATCAAGAGCAGTATTCTCATCTTTATATTGACTATGGTACATCAAGAACAGTTACATGGATGCAACTGATGCATCCACCATGCTGCTAACTGGAAGTTCATGCCAAACCTGTATTCAACCTAGACAGGTCTTCTTTTGGCAAAATTCAAAGTTGTATAAAGTCAAATACATGTCCCAGTTAGCATTCCTTACACGGCAGATGTTAGGACTAAGTGCAATTTAATGCAGTTCAAATACCATTGTTCACTGGGGAGAACAATTAGGTACAGAAGGCTTCTCTAGACAAATGGTTTGGGAAAGGTTGGGTTTTCTACAAGACAGGAGATGCTTAAAGAAAAACCTCTGATGGGCCATGTGGTCCAAACTGTATCAGCCCTTTTTTCCTATTCCAAGATTGCAGTTTACAGTTCTTACCATAGGCCATGAATGGGGAGATGACCCAAAGCCAACTACCAGATGTAAACACTGTCCAAAGTGTCATTACGTTGGGATGCTGGAAAAAGTGGGATAAAACCACCTCATTCTATGGAATTAAATGAAAGTGGATGTGTTAACCACAAGACAACAGTCTTACTAAGAGCATTAACTACGTCAGTAATCAGTGGAAAGAACTGTTCCCTGTGTGCATCTATACAAAGTTCCAGGTGATGTGCATAGTCTGCAATAGAAATGAAATAACTTGCCTATAATTGCATTTTTCTGAAGTAAATCTAGTTTGCTCACAGTCCAAAGTTTTAGTGTTAAACATGGAGTACAGAACATGTTTCACAGAAAAAGTTGTACAGTTAGAGCATTTTTTCTAAAACACCTGTCAACTGTTTTCTTCAGAAAGCAACTCTCAAAGTCACACATGCCTTATATTTATATTCTACTCCACTGGAGGAAAAACTTGACTGAAATGACCCAGTACTAACACAAAGGCTACCTCTGTTTAGTAACCTCATATGTATTCATCACTGTCTTCATCAGACTTGTGCAGACATGCTGTTGCTTTACCTGTAAGGCCTTCAAATGTTCTTCAGAGCAATTTTCTAGGTCTGTGATCCTTACAGCAACTTGCATGCCTGTAGGTGTATGCCGTGCAAGGTAGACTGAAGTTAAGTTGTTGAACCTCTTTCCTGAAACCAGAAGTGGCTACCTTAATATGGGCAAATATAATAATCCACCACATAATTTCCTTCATATTTAGAGATAATTTTAGTTTTAAAATTGCATTTGATAGCAGCATGACCTTTTCTTTAAGAATGTCACGAACTTAGCAAAATATATCCAGCAAATTAGTTAAAGCATGGCTCTGCTATTTTCAGAACAACTAAAAATGCTTAAATATTTGTCAGTGTCAATTACACATCTAAATGAACAACACTTTTAGCATGCGTATTCACAAAAACATATGCGTGCACAATAAGATTCGGGGCGGCCATCCTTAGAACAATCAACTTCCGTAGCCAAGTGGCAAGACATAATGTTACTTAATGATGTATTTATTGTCCATGTATCACAGATTTACAAAACTGACAAGCACATGCACAAACATCAGGAGAATAATTCATGTAATTGTTGGTTTGTCTTATAGTGTAAAGTAAGTGGTTATTGAAACATGAGCAATGTTCTGCACTTTTCTCAACTAAGGAGTCATAATACATTTTCCAAACTTAATATTTACTGCAGTTAGCAATAACCTATTGAGAGCATGCATCTGCAGGAACAATAAATATTTTAAGGTACACTTAAGTTACCTATTTCCAGCTGGAGTTCATAGTGAGAGACATTAGAAGAGCAAAATACCATTTCATTCCTTCCTGTAGATGGGGGAATCCAGGCTAGATCAGAATCAGTCTAACAGTGAGGAAAAGCAGTTCTCAAAATGACTACATAATTTTTAAACATTTACATGTTTAAAATCAGCACAGAAATATAATTCATTAGAATGCTAAGATCAGGTACTCAAGTCAGAACATTCAAGCTGGTGCTTTCACCATTACACTGAGACTTAGTTTTATGAGCTACTTTTTTTGTGTGCATTTTGTTTTCAAACTGGTATGTACAAGATTAAAAGTAACACTTAGTTACCTATAGTCTTCTTCCAAAGTGGAAGCCCTGCAGTACTCTGGTTATTTTTGCTGTTAACATTTTAAGAAGTACCCCCTAATGAAATTTTTTTTATTATACAGCAGCTTCATATTTAACATCGCCAGTTAATGTTTCCATTTTCTTCTTACCAGACGTTCATGGATGCTGCTTTGAGATAGCTCTTCTGGTCTGATTGATTCAACTGGTGTACGTAGAATACAGGAACAGTCCTTGGTAACGGAAACCAGTGAATGTTAGTGGAGTTGCTGCCATTTATTACACATGGCAGTTGGAAAACATCAGAAGTAGCCTCTATAAGCAGGATTTCAGAAAGTTTTCTGCTACAAGTCAGTCAAACAAGAGGTTAAGAACAGCAGAGAGTGCATACATGGCAGACCTAGAGAAAAGAGATACTAAACAGTCTCCTTCACTGGAAGTTGATAATACAAAGTTTAAACATATCAGCACTGGAAATCCCCTCAAGCAAGACATTTCGCCAGAACTTTTTCGCATTAAGGTATGACTGGGTAACAAGGTACAACTGCCAAAGATTTTTAAATACAAACTTACCAAACAAGACATGGAACCACTTTAGATCAGGGGAAAGCAACATACACCCATTTATCCTAGAGAAATTAAAGTATCAATGTGAGATCATACATAAACCTGTGATAAATATAAGCCACTTTGATGACAATTGTGAGGCATTTCTCTCAGTTAACACACACAAACCCAAAACCACAGCTCTGGGAAAGCCTTATTCTACTGAGCCTTTAAGCAGCACATGGATTTCAAACTCCATACTGAGGATATGCACTATACATTCCAACTCAAGTTTTCTTTTTTGATTCATGGGTTTAAAGATCTTACTACCACTTCTGAACAATTTAAATTGCAAGTTAACTGTGTAAGTGCAGAATGCAAAAAGGAACAGATTCATTAATCCCTGACAGTTTGTAGGGAATTAAGGGAATTAAATAATTCTCTGTTGTTGTAAAGGAGCATAGCTTGTGCTAATTAGGTCTTGGCCCAGCTGTGTGCAGCTGAACTAGGTCACAAAAAAAGCCAGGAGCAATTTACATTTCACAGCCAGCACTTTACATTTCACAAGTGAAAGAAGAAATACTATTGTAAGGGATTTGTTTTTTTTTTTAAAAAAAAGGAGAAAAAAAAAAAAGGAAGGGAACCAACTCAGATAATTTTCACTTCACTTAGGGCACAGAATCAGCATTCCAACTCCCTCAGCTCAGAGTAGCCACTCTGAAAGTCCTCACTTTACGTCTGATGCTTTGAAAGCTTAGGCAGTGAGAAAAGAGATTACCATATCTAGTAAGCATATCAAAGCTTCTGAAGTGTAGAATAGGACAAGGTAATTTATTTTAGCTACAAGCAAGTCTTCTACCATGATGAATCCTACTTGGTGGCTGACATAAAGTCAGCTAGAGAAGGTAATTCCATGTTAGTATGTAATTATTGCTTGAAAGTTAACTTTTAAAGGTGAAGTACTATATGAGAAACGGATTATTTTATCAAGGAGCTAAACTTGATTATATCCTATGCTATTTAATCAAGGCAACACTCTTGAAAAGCTGACAAGCTCCCACTACCTCATCCACTGCCAAATATCCAAGTCATTCCTAATCCTTAATATTTTTACACTGAAAATCTCCTTGAAGTAAAAAAAAAAAAAAAATACTGCAACTCCTTATTAAAGACAAAAAATGGACACAAAAAGAGAGCCTTAGTAGGTATTGGGCACCTTCAGAGGATCAGGACTTGACACACACAACTTCACTGAGGAAGTCTGTGGCAGAGTGGGGAAAAAAACAAACATCAGGTGCTTCAAGATGCTGCCCAGCACTGTAACAGGCACAGGATCCTTCTACCTGGAAAGAAGATACCTCATTCCATTACATGAGATGATTTACTCTGTTGTTTGGAATAAGAAACAACAAAAGCTAAGCTGAAGAATGAAGTCTTAATAACTATGACATAATAAAGTCCAGTAATGGTAAATTTTTTCAAAGGGGTATAGCCAGCCAACAGAAACATCCATAATCCACATTTGTTCAAATAACATTACAAATACAAGATTTTTATTTTTGCTTTCCTAGTTTAACATGGCTTCCACTTTCAATACGGTTTTGGATTATGTCCCTACATAAACCTTTTCCATGTTTCCACATTTTTCTTCCGGTATCACAGGCTTTATTTTGTACTGTGGATAGTGACAGTATTGCATGGCTGAACTGACACATTCATCCCAGCTTGGCCAAAGTTTCAGATGCAGTGAGCAATGCAGAGGAAAAAGACAAACAGAAAAACGTGCCTTGGGCTGAAGGAGTGCGGAGGCTTTGGAGCCCAAAAGCCACGTAGTGCAAATACACGTTCCTCTCCTTCTGCCGGGCTGCAGCTCCTGTTCGAGTGCTTGGAGTGACTGAGGCAGCTCTCGATCGCGTATCTCGAGTTAAATTATCTGTCCGTGACAGCAGTAACGGGACGGCAGAAGACGACGCCCCTCAGGCTCCCCCAGGAGAGCTCCTCCCTTGCTCCATTAAACTCGTAGCCTGCCTTGCCCCAGTGGCCCCGCCGGCTTCCTCCGCCCCACGCGGCGGCCGGGACAGGGCTGCGCTCCTGTCAGCGCGGCGGCCCCGGCGCCGCCCCCGACAGCCACCTCCCGCGCTCAGCGCGCGCCGCTCCCCTCTCACCGGCCCGCCTGGCTTCTCCTGCAGCAGGGCTGAGGGCGCGGCCGGCCCGGAGCCCCAGTGCCTCTGGGATACCCTGCAGGGAGGCAGCACCCTCTCCTACCCGCCGCCACCTGAAGTTAAGAGTCAGGGGCCGGCGCGACCGCCGAGCGGAGCTGCCCGCCCGGAAGCCTCTCCGCCCCTGCGGAGCCGCCGAGGGTGGGCCGTCAGGCGGCCCGGCGCATTGTGGGGCTTTGCGGGCGGGTGGCCCGCGGCGAGCCGGGGGCTGTAGTTCTGGGGCGGGAGCCGGGCGGAAGCCATCGCCGTCCTTCCTCAGTCGCCACTTTGTTACATATACAGCCGTCGGCCGAGAGGAGAAGCGCCGGAGGAAATGCGAGGTGGGTAAGAGGTGCTCGGCGCTGGTTCGGGGGGCTCCCTCGCCTCGGGCGATTTAGGGAGCTGCCCCTTCGCGTTAACCCCTCAGGGCCGCGTCCTCCCTGCCCTTTCCCTCGGGCTCCTTCCCTGTGAGCCGCGGCACCACCCAGGCTGCCCTGGAGCACCGGCTGTGCCTGGCGCAGGCTGCTGCAGAACGGCGGGCCGCGGTGGGCGTACGGCGGCTGCCGTGCGGTTGGCTGGCGAAGGCGCACGGGGCCGAGGGGGAAGCAGTGCCCGGGGCCGTGCGGCGTGCCCTCTGGGGAGGGGAGGCGAGGAAAGAATTCCCCTGCCTTTCTTGTGTTGAAGCTGACAGAGCTTTTTTCACACTGCTGATGTGGATAGATATTATGCTAAGAGTTATCCACTCAATGTAGAGCACTATAGATTGCAGACAAATGCTGGGCTCTGGCTGCGAATAGTGGCGGTGGCTGGAGGCGCGCGTGGCGCCCGGCGTGACCTTCAGC
>JAVSBS010003579.1:0-31138 GCA_033124195.1 Coracias cyanogaster | reverse complement strand
GACCTCTTCATGTGTTCGCACACAGGACTGCAGACACCTTTCTAACATGTGTGAACTGGCACATTTTACATTTCTGAAAGCCTAGAGAAGTGTCACAGTGCAGTAACTCTTAGATCATCCTTTAACGTCTTAACGCAAATATTTGTTATATGAACCTTTTAGCTTAATCTCTCAAAATTAGCTGTGTCAGGACTGTGCTGTTTTGCAGGCTGGCTTCACACCCCCCAGCAAATCCTGCTGTCCCCCCCGCCGCAGGCTGCGGGAGAGCTTGGCACAGACGATGCCGGAGGCCAGCGCCGAGCTGCTGGGGAGGCTGGTGGAGCAGCGAGCCGACTTCGCCTCCACCTGCTGCCCCCCCAACTCGCCCCCTCTCTACTGCTCCTCCAAGGTAAAGCCACGGGCCCCCCCCGAACCCTGCCCCACGCCCGGGGCTGCCCCTCGGCTCGTCACCCTCTTTTGCAGGTGAGCTCGGCGCTGGGGGAGCTCTGCGATGGAGAGTCCTGCCTGCTGGCTTAGTCACCTGGAGGTGAGCAGCTTGGGGGTCCGGCACCCCGGCATCGGGGACCAGCTCTCCGGTCGTGCCTGGATGGAAATTGGGACTTACGGGGTCGCGGCCACGCTGAGCTCGGTGGGCACGCAGGGAAGCGGGACGGCGAAAGGCCGGATGAAGACCAGTGCTGGAGGATGAAGGAACGGGGCTGGAGGACGAAGGAACGGGGCTGGAGGATGCTGCTGTTCCTTGCGCCGGGAGAGGAAGGTGGCACCAAGCCCGTCGCCCGCCGGCAGCCCCACCGAAGCATTCCTGCGGCCACAATAAAGATTTCACAAAGCACCCTTGCTGCTGCTGGAAAGGCTTTTCCGCACCCCTGGGGTGGTGGGAAGGGCTGGGAGGGCGAAGGGCTCTGCGGGGAGGGGCAGGAGAAGGTCCCAGCTCTAGTCCTGGGAGGAAACGGTCTAAAACATTAAGCGAAAGCACCAAAACCACTCAAGTGCCCCCCGAGACGGCTCTCGATGGGGATCCGGATACCCAGCTAGCTGGAGACACAAGCCCATCACCTGAGCTGGGGCCTCTGGGCTCCTTCACAGCCCCACCTTCCCTGCTCCGTATCCCAAGCGCTTCCCGGAGGAGATCCCCCAGCTGAGCTGAGCCCCACCAAGCACCAGCCCAGTTCTGGGGGTGCCGTGGGCGGAGGCAAGAGGGTGGCGAGCGCGGCGGGGGAAGCGATGGGGAGATCCCCCGAGGCCAAACCCAGTAGTTTTTGCAGCACGAGATCTAAATATACCAGCGGGAGCAGATAAGGACACCCGGGCGCTCAGAGCTGCGCAGAGATAGAGCAGCAAAACAAACCGGGGATAAACCAGGGCTGAGCTGAGGCGATGCTCCGAGGGCAGCAATAAAGGGATGTGAAAGGAGCAGCGGCCCGACCCCTGGGGCAGAGGGACCCCGTCCAAAAAGGGAAAACCCCGCACGAGGCAGAGGATCGATGGGCAGAATCCAATTTCGAGCTCAATGAGGCCCCAGGGAGGACTTTCCACCCTCCCAGCATCACGTCTGTACCCGGCCCGTTCCGGACGCGCATGGCAGGGACGAATCGTTACAGCGACCTTCTGGGTTTCCGAGAAAAATTAAGAGAAATATCAAGCGAGCCAAGAACATCTCCTCTGCCGCACGCCCGTTTCTAGGAAACGTGCTGGCAGATAGGGGAAAATTAAAAAAAGGAAAAGAAAGCAGCAGGGCTTGTTACGGTTGCAGCTTTCTGGGTGAGAAGCCGCCCAACCCATTTCCAAAACGGTGAAGTTCCTGTTTTAAGACAAAAACATCCCTGGTGCTCAGAGGAACCCTCCCTGCCCGCTCTGTCCGTGCATCACCCAAACGTCGAGGTGCCCAGCAGATCTCCGGGCCGGGGTTTTCCCGAATACACACAAAAAGATCAAATAAATGGGCTCTCACCTCCTTTCAATTGTGGTTTTCTTCTGTCCTGCATCCAGCTCTTTCTGAGAAGGACCAGCCAGCGTTCTCCTCTTGCCTTGACACCCCAAAGCTCTGCAGAGGTGGGTCCAGCCAAGGGTCCTGCCCAGCTTGCAGGCAAAACCCAGCAATTTCTAACGGGCAGGAGCAGCTCGCAGGTGATGCTTCCGCAGCTGCAGGGAGCCAGCCCTTCACTGCCCCACGGGATGATCCTGGCGAGGAAGATGAGCCTACTGCTGAAGGAGCTGCCCCCAACCGCCACCACTTTCCCCACTGACAAAAGGGACGAGCTGCTGGAGGATACCCGGCGGGTATTTGCTCGATGGGAGCGGGCACAGGAGCGGCCCCAGCAGCCCCATCTCCCACCCCTGCCCACGACCAAGCCCCGGCACCACCACCAACCCTGCTCCTGAACCCGTTCTTCTACACTCTTGTCCAGTCCCAGGTTCGCCTCATGGTCCCGCGGCGCTGAGCCCCTCGAGGGCCTTCTCTGCATCCTAAAAGCCGTTTATGGTTCGTCGAGGGACACTTCCTACATTTTTCACACGTGTTTTTGGGACCTTTCCCAAGCAGCATCTCCCTTGGGAGAGCTGCTGAGCATCTTCTCCTGGAAGGGGGGGTGACAACCACGGTGACATGGGGATCTCGAGTCACTCAGACAGGACTTGACCCTGCGACGAGGAAAAACAAACTCTCCGGTAAATGCATAAAGTTACTTTATTTTCAGTGTACATTTAATTTTGAAAAATAGAAATGCTAAAATATCTCATCATCTTCATCTTTTGATTCCAGAAAAGTCACAATAGAAAGCTTCATAAAACTGTAAAATACTATCATGTTATAAGGAATTTCAGGTTTTATATTACTGGAAAAAAAAAATCATTTTATTATATTGAAATGTTTTCTTCTTTTTTTTTTTTTTCCTTTTGTTCCACCATCTTGATCCACTTCATTGTACGCGAAGTTCTTCTTTCCTCCAAAGCAAATACAGACTGACGAGAATTAAAAACAATAATAAAAGTATCTGAAAGTGCGTGTTGATTCAAAAAAAAAAAAAACAAACAAACCACAAACCCCAAAACCCAAGAAAAATACAAAGAAGTATCGGCCACGATGACCAGTAAGCGTCACCCGGAGCTGGGACAAAGCTGGTTGCACGGGGTGGCTGGCACGGGGTCCCACCACGAGGTGGGACCGGGCTTCGTTCTGCTCTGGGGAGGCCCCACCGGCTCTGCACCGCAGCTCCCTCGGGTTAGAATTAAAAAATAAAGATCTAGATCAGCAGTCGATACGTTTCAAGTACATTTAACGCGGTGTGGAAGTGGAAGACCTCGGGTTTGGGGCGAGGCGTCCCCAGCAGACGCGGAGCTGCGGGTGGGGTGCGGGCGCGGTGCCCGCCCCACCCAGCCTCGCTTGATCTTTCCTCCAGCAGTTCCTGGGGTTCCTACCAAGCCCAAGGCCCCAAATAGCTCCCGCGTACTCCACCGGCGACGCTCAGCTCCGCACCAGGGACTTAGGTTCATCAGGGGATGGAAGCCGTTGGTCGAAGGCAGGCGTCGCGCGCCCCGGGTTGTCCGTCCTCCGGGTGGAGGAAGGGATCGGCTCCCAGGGTAGAGGAACGGCGCCTGTTCTGGCCGTTCCCGGCGTCCCCCGGCCTCTCCGAAGCGAAACGTTCCCAGGAGGCCCATCTGAGAGCCAACGCGTTTCATGGAAGACCTCCTGGAGAAGGAGCGGGGGAAGGTGGGGAGGCGGGTGCACATCCACGCGCCGCGTCGGTGCCTCTGCAGCTCCGTCCGCTTGCTGCAGCGGCTCAAGCTCAAACTCTCCCAGTCCCCAGCGACTCATCCTTTGCTCAGAGGGGAAGCAAGGTGGCCAGCTGCTTCTACAGCACAGCTGGGCAAGAAAAGAACAGCCCTACCCACAGAATCACGGGCTACCAGG
Source organism: Coracias cyanogaster (assembly GCA_033124195.1). NCBI lineage: Eukaryota > Metazoa > Chordata > Aves > Coraciiformes > Coraciidae > Coracias > Coracias cyanogaster. Next base: position 27,228 of record JAVSBS010003579.1, on the reverse strand, counting down.
GTTGGAAGGGGCCTCGGGGCTCAGCTGGGCCAACCTCTCGGTGCCAACATGGCTGCTGCGGGTGAGCGGATGCTCAAATTTGGCATCGAAGGTCTCAGCACCACCAGGAAATTCCGTTTGCTGAACTTCCGCAAGGACAGCAGCGGCGGCGACGTGCCTGTCCTCCGCGGTGGGACTTTCCTGCGCTGGGGAATCAGCCCGTACAGTCGGGCTGATGGTTCTTACTTTGACACGTAGTCCTCACGTTCCACCGACCACACGGCCTGGTGAAGCCCCCGGTTCCCAAAGGCATGTTGCCATCTTCAGCCGTCCTCCTTCTCCACCGCGCCGTCACCGTGCCCGGGGTCTCCTCACGTGCATGCAGCCCCGTGTTTCCAAAGGAATCACTCGAAGGATGGCGCGGAGAAGCTCATCAACGTGGATCCCAGCGTTCCGCTCCATGCTCTACCTTTAAGACTCTTCCGGGATCACGGGAGATTGAAGTGAGGCCCCGCCTCCTTCCTAGCGAAGTTAGATGACTTAGCAAAAAGGAAAATGATAAAATAACAGAAGCCTCAGTCAAAGAGATGCTTCAGAGTAGAAGGTGCTCATCCAACCGATCCAGCCCCGTGCCACGTCCTGGAGATCGCGGTGTTTTGTTCTTTTTTTTTCTTTTGTAAAAATCACATTGTATATGGTACAATACATTTTTCTTTACAGAAAGCCTGGCATCTAGAAATAAGAGGTAGAACTACTCATATCTATATGTTTCCTGCTGCAGGAAAAAATTTGGTTTTTTTTCTTTACAGTAATTAAAAAAAGGTTAAAAAAATTGACAAAAAAAAAGAAAAAGAAAAAGAGAAAGAAGTCATAGGTTAGGCCCCCATAATTTAAACAACATAATCTAGGAAAATAACACTCTTCAATGTACCTGACGGATTAAGTCCATTAAAGTGTTTCCTTTTTTTTTTTAAAAAAAATAATAATTGCATAGGAAAGGGACGTTTCCAAACACATGCTACGACGATGGCAACGGTTGGCGCGTGCTGGGAGGGAAGCACCTTCTCCCGGCCCTTCCCGCGGGAACAACGAGCCCAAGACGCCCGGCCAGCCTGGAGGCCACCCGTGCTCCGCCGGACAGACGGACGCGAGCGCCGAGGCGCGTCCCCGGGGCCGGGGGGTGGCCTCCAGGCTCCTCCAGCTCGCCGCGGGCACGGCGGAGAGCCGCGGAGAAGGCAAAGCCAGGCTTGGTCAGCGCGGGAGGAGGGAGCTGGGGGGGAAATCTGGGTGGGGGGACGTCACGGTGACGCGAGCAGAGAGCGTTCGGGTATTTGGCTAGTGACAAAGTAAAATCCTGGGAAAGATTCAACGGACAGACGAATTACAAAGTAGTTTCTGTTCCCTTGCTCCTCCAGAAGTAACCGTTGTCTTCAGGCTCAAGGTCTATTCTAATTTGAGGCACGACTTTCACTGGAGTTCGTGGAGGGCTGCAAAGGAAACAGAGAGCGCAGGTAAGCGCGGGGACCACCTCGCCACTCCTGCCAGCGCTGCCTCCCCGCCACCAAAGCCCCCGAAAAAGGCGCGAGCAACGGCTCGGAAGAGGAAACCAGCGCCTTGCAAAGAGAAGGGAGCGGGGAACGGGTGGGGAACGGGGGAACTGCAGATCCGGGGACTGACGGGACGCCCGGCCGGCCGAGTCACGTCTAGAAACGCAACAAACGCTCGACTCGCAGGATCGGCCCCTCGCGCTGGCTCATGTGCCGGAGCCTTCCGAGGGTGGCCGCGTAAGGGCACCGAGCAAATGCCCTTGGCAGGCAGGGCTGATCTAAGTCTTCGGACAAGGCCTGTACGTGGCTTTTTTAATCTCAGTCTAACGAGCTGGTCCCAATACTGCTCAGGTCAGGAGGCAAACCCACCAACGTCACTGACTGAGGACCTCCGAGGACCCAGCACTCGGGCTCCGCACCAAGCTGCGGCAACACTCCTCCACTGCCCTGGAAATCACCTGGTTGTAGCCCTTGAGATGACCCTCCCACCTCCGGGACGCTTCTTTGATGTTTCAGAAGACTATTGTTGCCTTGGTTTAGGGCCGACTCCTGGCGCAGGCAGGGCCAGGTGGCCCCAAGCTGTGGCTGAGCTCGGAGAAATTGTTCCTTAACTCTTCCTTGCTTCAATTTCAGGTCAGTATTTACTCTATTTCCCCCCCGCTGACACAGGAACGTGGATTTCCTCAAAGTGCTTTTTAAGCATTTCCTCTGCAGGGCCAGAAAGTTTGCCCCATTGGCCTTGTCTACACCGAGAAGTAGCTGAGACGCTTCTGAGGAACGGTTACCGAGTGCCTTTTTTGGGGTGCTTACCTTGGCATGGTGCGTGACCGAAGGAAAGGAATCGTATCAGCACGACGTATGGCGTTCAAGGAATGTTGGTGACTTTTCTCCTGTCGGGGAGGGAAGAAAAGTCCGGTTTGTCCGGAGCACCGAGGGCTCCTCCCGCCCAGCCTCAGCTTCTCCAGCACACCCCCATCTACTCGGCAAAGCTTTGTCACCGCTGCCTGCCTGCCTGCCAGGTGCATTTCACAGCTTGGAAACCAAAATACTCCCGCTTCTCTCTCTCCTCCAAGAGAAAAAACCCTCGAGGTGCCAAGGTGACCAAAAGGCTCGTTTCCCAGGACCTTCACCACCTTCCGGGCCTGACACTTACCTTCCATCCACACCTTCTTAGGGAGGAAACAGGGGGCTCGCTGCCTGAAACAGCTTTTCTCTCCTGACCCAGTGCGGAGACGCACTCGTCGCTTGGCTCAAAGGGCTTTCCAACCAAGTTCTGCGGCCGAATTAACTTTTCCTGAACTATTTCAGCCTCGAACACCTCGAAAACAGCGCACCCGGCGGTACAGTCCCGCAGGAAGACATCTAGGGTGCCGTTTGTTGCTAGCACATCGGGGCGGCTGCAGAGGAAACCGAGGAGGGTCTCTCTGCTCGCCCGAGGCTGAGTCTGCTCCTTCTCCTCACCAGCAAAGCCTGGAGGGTATTTAAACCATCAGGGAAATGTCCCTCTCCCCCTGGCTTGGTTTTAAAATGTCAGTCTCTAAGTGGTGCTTCGGATTGCCTGAGGTTTCTCATGCCACCAACAGCCAAGGGACTTGGCTACCAGCTCTTAAACCATCTACAGGTCCGTGGACCCGGGTCCTTACTCCCAGGAATCTCCAGCCTTGCAGCAGAACTGACTTGACGACGACGATTTGGGTTTCTCCCCAAACCAGGCTATCTCTCTATCCCTCTGTCTATCTCCGGGAGGCACCCAGCGCTCATCGCATTTTAAAAAGCCAGCGCAAAGGCGGAGAAGCTGGGGACGGTCGTTGTTCCCGCTTCCTCACTTAAAAGGCTATAATACGACGAGTGAAAAGGACTGAAAATGAAGATCATCATCATCATCAGGTAGGGATATTAACGTAAGAAAGGCAGCGCTGATTTTGGCAGCTGCTTGGCACCTAAGGAAACAAACAGGAACGGGACAGCGGTGCCGGCGAGACATGCTGCAAATCCAGAACACGAGGCTCAGAGGGAGAAAATAATAATAATCAAAAAATCAATCGAACCATCAGCAGGGCTCACACAAGACGGGAAAGGTCAGAGAAGAGAGGAGGAGAGAGCGAGGAGAGACCGGTCGGTAGCTGGACAAAAGCGCTTAAGCTGGAGGCACCAGGAGGAACACCATCGATTTGGTAACGAGCAAAGGAAAAAAAAAAGCTCACGAACCCCAACCAGAGGCCTGGAAATTCAAAGAGAGAACAAGAAAAAGGACTTCTCAAGTTATAGGAAAGTTGGTTGGTTTTTTTTTTTCAAATTAAAAAAGAAAAAAAAATCACTCTACAGAGATCTCTATTTTCGTACTGCAAGTCAGAGTCAAGCAGGCATGCAAGAGGTTGGTTCTACTCACTGTCGGCAGGTTTGCTATCGCTTAGGAAAGGTTCCTGCTCCATGATGTCCATTGGGATTTTAATACTTGGGACTTTTTCTGAGTAGGGGCAGTCAGACTGTGAAAGAAACGTGTAGAAGGTCTTAGAATTCATTGCTCCCTCTCTCTTATCGCCCCCCACAAATCACTGTTGTCCTTTACCTAGTTTCTGCAGGAACGCGGAAAAGACAAGAGGCGAAACCAAAAAGGCATCGTCCGCCTTAGCTGCCTGCTGGTCCCCCAGCGCCCCCCAACTCCCCTCTCCCTCCACGCGATGGAGGTGAAACGGACCAAAAGAACCATCTGGCTGTACTTGTCCCCTCCCCTTTCCCCACCTCACCAGCTCCTCAGCCCCCAGCTTACAGAGACCCTCCGAGCTGGGAGCTGGCTGCAGGACACGGCGATGGAAAACGCGTCCGTAGGCAGGAAGAGCCGGACGCTGGCTTCCGCGGAAGCTCGTCACAATTACACCTCTATTTACGGTAAAACGGCTCATCAAATCCAGCCCTCTTGTAAGAATTCGCCGCTCTCGGGTCAAGGAGAGGCGCAGGTGCAAGATTTACACCTCGCCGGCTTCAATAATCCACCCGCTTACGCTTCGTAGGAGGTCATGGGAATTATTTTGCTTTTTTTAAAAATAAAAGGAACTTCTCCTAACCAAGGAAAGGCTGATACTGCACAGCCTGGCCAAGGAGACAAGGTGGTATCTGCCAAAAGCGCCGAGACGTCTTTGGTCCGGGAGAGAACTAGACACAGCACCGGGCATAACGCTGGGGTGGAGGGGGGAGACCTCTACGTCAGGGCAAGAAAAGACTACAGAGGGCAGAGAATTGCTCTCCTTGAGTTATTATGATATTTTAAAAAGATTTTTTTAACCGAACCGACATCCGTACTCCCACAGCACAGCGCTTCCTCTGGGGTATTTTCACCAAGCACGGCCCAAGCAGAGACGATTCTGCAGAAGGGCACCGAGAAGCCCTCCCCACATCCCCAGCCCTTTGGGGCCCCGCTCGAACGTGTCCCACGCTGGGGACATGGTTCTGGAAGGGAAAGGGTGAAAAGAGTCACTGCGGTAACGCCAAGGTCGGGAAGCTGGGAAAAGCAAGAGCTGCAAAAAAACCGAGTGGAGTTAAGAACCGACACTCCCCATCAATGCTCTCGAAGGGGAGCTTGCTGGCTGAAACCAAAGCCCCTCTCCCCAGCTGGGACTTGGCTTCACAGAAAGCTGCGTCCTCACCTACGAGACCCCTCGTCTGGCCTCTCGAGACAGCAAATCTTTACCCAGAGAGAGGCTTTCTCTCACCGGCATCTCCTGACCTTGCTGCCCAAGGGAGATCTCAGAGGTGTTACCCAGCCCTCGCGTGAAGGACTCCAAGGACCAAAAAGCACCACGTAACCAGCATGTTTAGCGCTTGGATAGAAGTTTATAGGGTTTGAGCTGGTGCTAGACCTGGGTAGGAGAACGTTTAAAGGCAAGAGGACCGTATTTCATCTTATTATAGATACAACAAAAAATAGAGCAGTCTAAGGCACGAGGCTCTGGTCTAGTTGGGTCACCGCGCCTGGCGATGACCCTGGCAGCGACGTTTCGCTGTCTTAGGGCCTCCAAGGAGGACACTGCCGAAGGGCGTGTGCGCTTTGGAAATGGTCAGGTCACAAGTACAATCACCAGAAAGCAAGCCCTCCCTGAGACACCACAAGTCACGTCTTTTTGGGGGGGCTTTTAAAAGGAGTAACGAAGAAAACAGCAACAAAGAAAACCAGAATAGGTGCAGGAGTAGCAGAGCTGCTGGAGAAAACCATTCCCCTCCTAAAATGTAGAAGACAATGACGGGGCGGGGAAGGCGGAGGGGGGAAAGATGGGCAAGGCAGGGCGATGAAAGGCGACCTAGCAGAGGGCACGACGCCTCAGCAGGTACCCCGTGGTCTCGCGGAACGTGTGATCGCACCCTTGGCGAGGCAAGTCCCACCTACCACCGGCTGCTGACGTCTGGAAAAGGGAAGGTGGTGTGGAAAAGAAGCTTTGTTTGGGGCCGATTTGCTGCAGACCGAGCTGGTCGCCTTCAAAAGAGGCTGGGCAAGGGCCAGGCCCAGGCTGGGGAGGGCCGTGGACCGTCCCCGGGGGCTAGCTCGCTAGGAATGAGCGGTCTGACAAGAGCGGAAAGCTCCTTACATCATCATTGTCGCTGTCCACGCTGCCCTTCTTCTTCTTCTTCTTCTTCTCGTCCTCTTTCTTTTTCTTGTCCTTTTCTGGAATGACGTCGTCGAGAAAGCTCAAGTCATGCTGGGAGAAGAGGTAGTCCATGGCTTTTCTGACCGCTACAAGCGCCAGGATCTGCGAAGGCAGAGAGGGACCTCTCAGTCAGGTCTTACCTTCGCTTGGGAACACGCTCTGCGTTCCTCCGGATGCTGCTTCTTTACCCGCCACGCCTCGGTTCTGCCTCTGAGAGAACACAGAGAAGGAGGTGAGCACCCGGGATGAACCTTTCAACTCGGAAGCCTCAACCGCGACTGCTTCGCGTCGCAATACAGAGGAACAACGTAGAGAAAAAAGTATGGAATCCCTGAAAATTCCTGCGGAGACACAGGTCATTCTTAATGCCCCCTGACCGGCACCCAGCAAAACAGTTGAGAGGCACGACAAGAGCGGCTTCGCTCGTGTCTGGGGGCAGCCCACGCACGCAGGGTCACGGTGGCAGCCCGGGTCGCCGCCTTTCCTTTTTTCTCCCACCACTTCCCCCCCGGCTCTGGAGAAACCAGACAAGGGCCAAGCTCGAGTTTGCAGAATAAAGTTTGCTGGAACCAGGCTGAGGGAGAGTGGAGGAGAAGCGTTGTCCGTGCCCTCAACTGCTGATTTTTAACACCTCTATACAGGAGCGTGTGTCCCAGAAACAACATATGGCGTTTTTTTGTTACTTGCATCATCTTCCCTCTTGTTCTCGCTTCGTTTCCCGCCTTCCCTCCTCCTCTCCCTTAACGAAGCGCTGCCGTTGGTAACCGCACCCACGGCTGAAGTGTCCCTAAGCCTGGAGCTGGGTGACACCAGGCCCGCAGCTCTTGCGGGAGGCTCATAAAGCTGTCCGGCCCAGGGTCAGGTCGACGCCTGAGGCGCAGAGCTCCGCGTGGTGAACATCTGACCTCTCGCCATGCACAATAAGCTCTAACGCCACTCTGACATGCATTGTTAGAGAGAGGACGCGCGTCCTACGAACGTACGTCCTCCAGCGGGAAACGCATGACGCAACATCAGCATCTTTTTACTGCCGCTGAAGGAAAAGGACACTTCGGTTTCGCTCTTGGTGCAGCTAATCCCTGCCCTCCGTCTGACACACCTCATGGGCAGCTCTAACCTCGGCAGCCAGGAACGGTCAAAACCAACGACACCTTCCTGGGGAAAAAAAAAATCCACTTTCCAGGCCCCTTTTCCTCCCAAGGACTGATGTGAAGGCAGCCACGGCAACGCTGACCCCGGGCACTCCGACACTGGTGCCACAAGGCGGAGGGCTGACAGGGAGAGGTTGGATTTGCCCGTTTCAGGCTGGGAAAGGAAGGATGCGAAGGAGACGGTCCCCTACCATGACAGGGAAGATGATGGCAGCCACGGTGGACTTGAGGATCCATAGGAGGGCCAGGCACACCACCTGCAGGAAGGTGAACAGATGGACCCTGCGCAGCGGGACATGCCGCAGGTAGATGAAGTCCGGCTGGTGCTTCAGAGGCATCAAGAGCAGCTTCAGGCGGTCCATGAACTGGAAATGAAAACAAAGGGACATTTAAACGAAAACCCGGATGAACACAACCCAGAGATTCGAAGGCAGGCCGTGAAGCGTGACCTTGAATCAACTCGCTTCCATGGAAGAAACCCGGCAGAAAACCCAGCACAGCTCCTCCATCCTGACCCGTGCTTAACGCAGGGTTTGTACGTTATCTCGGTTGCCTCAAGCGAAGGCCCACACCACATCTGGCAAATAAACAGAGGCACAGGAGCGAAGCATCTCTGCAAGCAAGGCCTTGAGGTGCCTTCATCTTGAGGAGCAGGACTCCACGTGCTCCGCTGATCAGTGTATAAACCAAGGAGCGAAGGTGTTGGTGGAAATTCCTCCTCTGGCTTCAAAAGTATGGGCCTGATCTGCGGCAGACAACTTTCTCTCCAGGGGATCGCTTCCTCACCCCTGAACCACGATGAATGCCCAGACTATGGTCCGCATCAAACCCTTCTGCCACCCTCCCCTGCCCCGAGGAAGGACACTGAGGATTTAAAAGCAAAGTTTTTTGTCCCCAAATAAACTGGGAGCAGAGGTCAGCCGAGGTGAGGGCAGACATCCCATCACCCGAGAGCAGAAAGGCACCTGACGGAAGCGTGGGGAAGAGGGGCAGCTTTTCTGGCAGGATCCCTCGCCCCGCGCTGGCCCGGATGGACTTGGCCTTCAACCAAACCCGGGATTTCTCATGGAGTGAAAAACATCCTTGACGGGGGGAAAACAAGTTGCCCAGTGCCCTGGCCACCTGGGCCGGGGAGCAGGGGAAATCCCCGCCGGGAGAAGCAACCCCAGGGCCAACAGGACAATCCCCTCGTTGTCCGCTGCCCGCGGCGCGGACCGGGCTGCTCTCCTGGCAGTGAATGAACGCCGGGGCCCGTGTAAAGAACACCCGAGGAAGTTCTCATGGTGCTCACAGGACAGGCTCTTCCCGTTAGAGCACGGCCCAGCGCGAAAAAGAAAGGCCACGATTAAGAGGGTGCCAGAAAGCAACAAAACCAGCTTCCTACGGCCAACGACAGCCGCTGCGCTGGCAGAAAGGCTCCTCACGTCATGTTTCCTCAAGGACAAAGAAAGGGGCTTGGCTTCCCCTCCTCGGCAAAGAGCGACGGCCCCGCTCGTTAACGCCGCGGAATCACCCCTGCCGCCGTACATCGTCTCCCCTTGTTTTCCTCCTCGCTGCGACAGACGGCCTGGACCACCTCGGGAGCGAGCCTGGGGCCTCGGCAAGCCTCCGCTGCCCTCGGCGTCACCCAGCTGAGGGGGGAAGGTGGACCCCAGACCTTCCCAAAGCACCCCCCATCGCCGACGGGGCCCAGACTCGGCTGCTCTCCTGCTGAGCAGGTGACCCCTCTTTGGTTGTCGTCTCAGGACAGCCAACGAGGCTTGTAAGCAGGTGCTACCTTCTCTGGGGTTTCTTGGGAAGGGAGATGGTGAAGGAGAAGGGAAAGGCGGGAAGGGCTGCGGAGGAATCCCGGCGCTGGTTAATGACTGCTGTCTTCTGGTGGGACACTGGAGGGACTCACCTGCACGCCGTTGAGGGAAGCGACGCCCATGTAGAGGAAGACACCGTAGAGCACAGGCATGGGAATGAACTGCGGGGGCAAGAGCAGGAGAAACTCAGTGAACGACCTCCCCAGACACAATTGCAGAATCACAGAAACATTTTGGTTGGAAGAGACTTCTAACACCATCGACTCCAACCGTTCCCCCAGCGCCACCTGGGCACCGCTCAACCCTGGCCCTCAGCACCACATCTCCACAGCTTGGAAACCCCTCCAGCCATGGGGACTCCACCGCTGCCCTGCCCAGCCTGGGCCAGGCCCTGAGGATGACATTTTTCCTCAAGCCCAGCCTAAACTCCCCCAGGCCCAACTTGAGGCCGTCTCATCTTGTCCTGTCGCTTGTTCCTTGGGAGAAGAGCCCGACCCCACCTGGCTCCAACCTCCCTTCAGGGAACTGTCGAGAGCCAGAAGGTCTCCTCCCAGGTTGAGGAGCCCTGAATTCTCCCACTTCACTGAGGCTTGGACGTCACTCCAAGAAGCAAAGGGAATAAAGCCGGCCGGTGCCAGTCGGTCAGCAAATGGAAGAAGAGATGGGTTAAATGTGTTCCAGGAAGCTTCAAACTTCTTTTCAACTCTTGGTTTCTGGTGGAACTAGAAGCAGAAGGTAAAGAAGAGAAAAAGGCAGCATGATCCTGTGATCTGTCTGGCTCAGTAAGCCAGGCAAGGCCATCCAGAAAGCCTCCCGAGTCCCGGCTCCGTGATGACAGCCATGCCCACCAAATCTCTGACGGCTCCATCTTTCACTCACATTAATTCATAAGTATTCACAAATACAGGACCTCGAGTTAGTTTCTTTCTTCATTGCCAAGAACAGTCCTTCCAAAGACCAGCTTCAGCTCCGTGCTGGTCCTGCTGTCGGGGACACCTTCCTTCGGAAGCGAGGAAGGCGCGGGGTGAAAGCACACAGGCTCCCCAGAAGCCGCATCTGTCCCTCCGACCTGGAGCACAAAGCTCTTCTCAACATCAAAAGCCACCACGGGGCCACCAGGATGGGGGGCGATTCTCCTTGGCGCTGCGCGCAGCCAGCATGCTGGGATGGGAACAGGGACGCTCGGGCGCGGACCACACGCAGGAGCTGAATGACAGCCTTTGTGTGATTTGTTTGGACCCGAAGAGGATGGGAAGAGCTGGGCGGCTGAAGGAAAGCCTTGGTGCAGTGACGGGTGGTTGCCACTGAACGGCAGCCGCAGCATGGCCGAGGCTCCTGCGCGACCTGCTGCTGGAGGAACGTCTGTCTTCCAGCCTGCGCGTGGGGCTCGGCAGAGAGGCAAATAACAGGGCAGTTTTTCAGTGTTTCATCGTGCTCCCCCTCCACGTCATTCACCACTTAAGCCCCTGGAGAACTTGAAGACAAGCATTTCACCTGGGGCACACGAGCACCAAAGGCAGGTGTGACGGGCCATCAAAGCTCCCCTGCCTTCCTTTCTCCCTTCCCTCCCGAGTTTAGCTTTCTAGTTCATTGCCATTGCTCCTTCCCTCCCCTTCTATTTCTTTCTGTTTTTCAAAAATAGAAAGAACGTCCAAATATTATTTCCACGATCATTGCCCCTGTGAACCACCCCCGGGTGACACTTCAGCGCCTTCTCCCGCAGTGGCGATTTCATTTTGGAAGACGTGTTCTGGCGAACTCTCCGCTAACTGCGGGGTTGCTGGCTCAGGCACCCCGAGCAAACCCGCTGCTGGCCAAGAGAATTTCAGATATATTTATAGGAAAGCGCCCGTCGTTCTCCTAGCAGGGCTGGGGATGTTTCTGCGGAGATCTGCCATAACCCAGCAGAAACATCCGCGACCTTCAAAACCAGCACCAAAACCCAGAAGAAGCAGAGATGGGATTATTATGCCTGGGTGCGTTGGGGATCGCTGGCGTTCAGTTGGCCGCTGGCACGAGAAGACTTAGCAATGCGTTTAGCAAAGCAGCTCTCTCGAGCAGGAGACCCTGCTAAAGGTCCTGAAATGCTGCCAGGTCCTTCTCGCTGGCACGCGGGTGAGGAGCGTGCCCGTTTGTCCTCAGGCGTCCTCCCGCGAGGACCTCCCCACGGGCAAACAAGGGATGAATGAAGCAATAACGGGGGAAATAACAGACCCCGGTGGAACGGAGGAAGAGGGATCTTGCAGGGAAAGGTCACGTCAACTAACAAACAGAATCGGGCATTAAATGAAGGGCACGCAAACGCCTCTTTGTGCAGGGGGGGCAACTGTTACCGAGACACCAACGCTCGCTTGTTGTGAAAACGACCTCGGGAATGAAGAATGGGAACACGCTGACGTTGCGAAGCTCCTTTCTCCACAGGCAGCATCGTCGCTCTCTGCCTGCCTCCTCCCCTCAGGCTCCCATCTAACCGCGCCTCATGGCTCCTGCGGCTTCCAGCCTTCTCGCCACCAGCCTCCTCCTCACCAACAACTCATCCGCCTCCTCCAGAAACGCTTCTCCGGACGCTCGTCCGCTCCGTCACAGAGTGGAGACGTACGGTGCTGCTACTCTAGCACGCACGTGACTGTTCTGACATCGTGTGCGAGGGACTTGGGCAGCTCGGCATCTCCTGCTGTACCACACGCCTGCACTCGGTGCCACTTAAACCACCACCCCCGGAGAAGGCAGTATCCCCCGCAACTCACGGATAAGCAGGTTTCCCAGTTTGGTTCTACGTGGCCATCTGCTAAGGACACCTTTCTCTGCGGCCGACCGATTCGAGGTCCTGGAAAATCGCTGCCTGCCTCAATTAAATGGTACCTCGGCAGCACGTCTGGCTAGACTAACGAGCAAAAAAACATCAGGAGATTAAGCAACCGCATCTAACTACACGGCTTCCGCCAGAAAGACGTTTCCCCTGCCCATGGATTGACACCTTCAGCCGCAGGTTCTGCTCACTGCCACCGGTTCTGGGCGTTCTCTCTCGCGTCACCAATTCTCGCTAACCTCCCTCTCCACACTTGGACAATGAGTTTCTTTTAGCGGCATCAAAACAGCCCGCGAGCTCCTGCGGCCTCACTTTGGCCGTGAGAGCAGAAGGAAGCGAGAAGGCAGCGATGTCCTTACCTTGAGGATGGGAGCCATAAAGACAGACACACCAGTCAGAATGAAGACGATGACTCCAGTGACCCTCTGCTCCCTGGAACAGAATCACTGGGTGAGCAGGACGGCTGCAGCTCCCGCCCTGCTTTTACCCCCTCTCAAACCCAACATAAAGCCCCAGCGCTCCTTCCTGCAGCTGCGTTTGCAAAGCGGAGCGGCGACGACAAGCCACCAGCATCCGGCAGGTATCCTGGATCCCGACCAAGCTTTCCTACACCTCTTTCTTCCCCAGCCCTGCGTCAGTTGTGGGACCGTGTTTGTGGATCAACAGAGTTCTGCTACTGAGCATAAAGGGCCGTGTTTACACGTTAAACATTAGAAAGCATTAACGAGCAATCCCAATTCACGGCACGGTGGCTTTTATGGCGTGCAAACAGGTAATAAATCATTAGCTCTCCGCTCTTAGACTGGAGGCATAGCTTGAGTCCTGGTCGTAGCACTCCAGCGGCTGGATAAACCCTGGTGAGTGCTGACCGCGTGCCTTCAATCTATCTCCTTCCTCAAACCCTAGGAAACTGCGTCTGATTTGGCCAAACAAACTTGTGAGGAGCTACGATGGAGCAAGACCATTTACGGTACCAACGGACCTCTGCAGGCAAAGGCGGCGGTTCAGGCCGTGCCGCTTTGACCTACCTCACTCCCAAGAACTTGGGCTGTTCGCCAGGGGCTGAAGTTTCCGTCTCCATCTTCAAGCTGTCGATATGAGCAATGGAGATCACGGTAGCAGCAACGTACCAGGGCAGGCCCATGAAGGAGCACACGATCATCAGAATGGCCACCCAGAACAAATCCAGGTGGTAGCCAGCACCTTTCTGTGAGGGGAGACAGACAACCTTCAGCTTCGTTACTCTACACGTGTTAGGTTAACGATTGGACCTAATGACCTTAAAGGTCTTTTGCTGTCTAGACAATCCTGTGATTCTGTGACTTCGCAACTGGTCTGAGCCTGCTGCTGGAGGCACCTTCCTCAACACCCAACACCAGGCTCTCCTGGGAATGCAACACAAACAGCCGGTGGGCTCAAACCCTGAAAGGACAATGTTGCCCTCATTCTTCTTTCCTTTTCAGAGACCTCTGATCTTGTATTTTTTGAACCCTTTAACGAACTAGCACAGGAAAGCCACCGGTCGCAAGTGCCAAGAGAAGACGTGAAGAAACAAAAGAGCCACCAAAGAAAGGGATCTTCACACAAACACCAGACAAATGTCTAAGGTTTGCTATTTTAAAGAAGGTTCACCTTTTTTTCATCCCGTTCCATTTGATTTTTTTGGAAAGAACAAATGATCCGGACCTACTTGGGGACCCAGGAGGGAAAGCAACCTCAGCTCGTCCTGAACGGACCTCTTTGTGTCCCTCCCACGTGCGCTGCTTGCCTTGGCCGGCCGGCAGCGCTGGGATGGGCCCGCGGAAAAAAACCCTGGCCTTCTCCTGGCCTACGGCAGATTATGAGCACGGAGGTGGTTTTCGGTGCAGAGCAGCAGGATCGGACGCGAGAACCCCCAGTTCAACAAAGCGCGTGCTCACAACCGCAGCAAAGGAAGCAGGACGTAACCCTCAGGGGTCAGACCACTCGAAACGCGGCCCGATAGCAGGAAGGGAGAGTCTTCTTTGACAGGAATTTAATATTTTTCAATAGAGCTGCCCGTGCAGGGAAAGCAAAAACCCCAAAGGCATGACAGACTGCACAGCGCCGGGCTGGAAAGTTTATTTAAAAAACATTACTGCGTCCTAGGCTGTTACACGGCAGTGGATAGAAAGCTCTTCTTTCAATCACATCCAGCCGTGGCTATGGCCCTTGGTATGCCCCAAATCTCGTCAGCTTATTGCTTTCATTTGACAGCCAACATAGCTGTCAAATTTGGGCCAGCTCTGGCCATGGCCACCGCAGGTGGGGTCCTGAGATGGCCCCAATGCCCCAGGCCCTTCTTTGGAGCGCTTGACCATATCCTCTTACGGTCCATGACTATACGCAGGACCGCAATCACCAAGCGACCTTCCCTCCTTAAAAGCAGCAGCAGATGAAAGGGAACAGGCCGGTGTCTTTGAGGAAGGAAGGTGGGAAAATCAGACGTTAAGAGCTATTTGATGCTAGAGGAGAGGTTTGAGTTAGGTGGACTTGAGTCTGGGACTAGTTTCTCCTTTCTTTTCTAGTTCTGCAAATGGCCGGATCTTGCAGAACGACCAAGGTAAACGACACCTCTGGGGTCAGGGCTAGTAGATTTTGAAAGGAACTTCATCCAGCCCTTCACTAATCAAAACCAGACAGTGCCTACCGAGTGAGGCGTTGCAGCCTGGCCCTGCACATGCTGCTCACTGGAGCTCCTCACGCAACACTCAAGATGTCCAACCGAATCAGTGGTTTGCCCAGCAAGAAACTCTAGCCAGCCAAGGAAATAAATATTGCTGCTGAACACCAGCAATGACGTTCCTGAGCGGGCGCGTACGTTCAACCCTGCCGCGGGTCCTCCTCCTTCTCTCACACAGAAGCGGCACCTGGCAGATCTCCGCGCTCGCGCAAGACACAAAGCACACCCACCTTGAGCTTGTGCTCCTTCCTGTTGACAATGACGGCCGTGATCTGCTGGTCCATGAAGATGAGGATAGTCACCAGCAGTGCAGGGATGGCTGCTGCCAGGTACACCCACCACGGGTTCCCTCCAAAAGGTGGGATAAACCAGCCCCTCTCGGGACTGGTTGGCTTTTAAGGGCAAGGAAAAGAAAGCTTGCGTTAGAGCCATGATATCGGAACGATGACGTCCTAACAACGCTCGTCCTTCCAGCAACGGGGCTACAGGGAGACACTGGATGTTTGCAACAGTTTCATCCCTCCCATGAACAAGGCCAGGCTGGATGGTTCCTTGGGCAACCTGGTCTAGTGGGAGGCGTCCCTGCCCACGGAATGGGGTTGGAACGAGACGATCTTTGAGGTCCCTTCCAACCCAAACCATTCTAGGATTCTATGATTAACAGCAATAAAAGGTTCCAAGTACGGAGGCAGGATTTAGGAGATAAATTGGCCAACCAGAGAGATGCTAATATGAAAGATATCATCTGGGGCAAACGTTCCTGTTTGGAGGACAAGACATTTTACACAGGGCGGGTGGGTGGAGAAGGGAACCTCTGGCAAAGGCCACCGAAGCCGACAACAACGTACCTTGAATTCACTTGGCACAATTAGTTTCGGCGTGTCCACACCTACAAGGGCATCTATTCCACAGAAGATCAAAATGGACAAGATAATGGCAAAGTCACTGATGAGCTTCCGGGCCTGAAACAGAGGTTGACATCGGGACAGAGGTTAGGGCTACAAAACACCGCTTCACAAATAAACCTAAAAAAACCAGTGACTTTTTGGAGATGCATAAAATACTGTCTGCTTCCAATCTCTGATTTTTTAGGGTCCGCAGTTTCATGTTTTTCTATGCAGGGCCAGAGACGCGAGTCGAGCTTCTCACGTTACCACAGAACCTCTGAGGTATGTAGCCTTCACCGACAAAAAAATGCCGAGTTATCCCCAGCCTCTTTGAACATGTTGGTTACACGAACGTGGGTTACAAAAAATGGGAAAGGGAAGAAGTGATATTTCACGCCGGACAGCAGAAACAGCCACAAACTTCCCTTAGAAGATGGGAGGACCAGATTGAGCTTCTCGGCTAAATCCTCCAAGGGCCCTAAGAGTGCAGCTCTCCCGAAGTCATTGCAATGGGACAGCTGGTCAGATCCCAAAGCTTAACTGGGCAGGACCCGCTGGGCTGGTCTGCAACTGCATGATCTTCTCAGAGCTGTTGTTCCTTCCAGGTTTCCTGGGTTCTCATGGCTACAGAGAAACCGAGCTGCATTCCAGCCCGGATGGAATTTGTTTCCTTTATTAAAAATAATAGAGGTTCAATTGTAAGAGGGCAGAACGGTAAACATCCAGGCAGGACAAATCCCCGCGTGCCACAATGCCAGCAACAGGGGGGGGCAGGTCTCAAGGAGACCTTGGGTACACACGGAAGCCACCAGCTCGCACGCCTGTCGTGGGAGCTTCAGCTGGGGAGGGAGGACAAGTAGAGGCACCCGAGAGATGTCCCTAAGGTGGCAGAAAGTCCCGGCAAAATCTTGTTTAAATCAATGCAGAGGCTTTCCAGGTCGTCCTTATTTTGCGTCTGATCCTCAAACCATCTCAAACCAATGTGACCCTCTAAAGCTTTTCTCCCTCTACGTGTGCGTGTGACGAAGCCCAAAGGAAGGCTGATCTTTGTGCTCTGGATGAGTAAAGACCCAGGCTGCTGGGCTGAAAGGAGATACTTACGGTGGTCGGAAAATAGCGACTGGTCTTGAATTTCTTCAGGGCCATGGAGCAGGTGTAAGTGCCGAAAAAGAGGATGAAAGACATGAGGGTGATGTCAGGGACATAGTCGCAGTTGTTGCCCACAAGTTGTCCTCCGTATTTCAGGCACTCCTTCGTGGTCAGAGATGACCAGTCAATGGTGGTGTTGTACTGCGGGAAAGAAGAGAACGTTTCCATGAAGCACAAGCTGCTCACGCGAGGGCGGGGATGGGGCTGGAGCGTTGGGAAAAACACCGGGAGGAAAAGGGAGGCAGGTACAGAGGCGACAAGCACCATCCCCTGAGTCACGGCATTAGAGAGAAAGAATACTTTTAAATAACTCAAAACGAACCAAGCCGTAGAGAGGCAGGAAAACCAGCAAAGTTCTGGAGAACAAACATGTGGCATCTGCCTCCAGACCGGGTGCTTACCGGGCTGCGCGCCGAAGCCGCGTGCAATAAACCGCAGCTTCCTCAGAATCCCGGGAGCTGACGCGAATGGTGGTGGGGGGAAAACAACAGCACCGCCCCCAGGCTCTGGGCTCTCGTTTCTACAAGGTGCTGCCACGGCTGCTCTCTCTGCACTGTCCCTCTCTGCACATCCTCTGCTGTCCCTCTTCACTGGGATTTCTGCAGACCTGCCCTGACTGCTTACTCCAGGGTGGCAACAGGAGGTGGCTTTCAAAGCAGGCAAACAGGCCCAAAACCAACTACTGGGGGGCCTAGTTTGTGTTTTGTGGTTCGACACCTACAGAAACAAGCCCCGGGGAGTGTTCAGTAGGTAAGGGCAGGCGGAGAGGAGAAAGCAGAGGGTATCCCTCCTCTTTGGGAGACCGCCCAAAGCGGTCTGGCCTTGTCCTCCAAGCATTGCTGTCTGTGCCGGACCCCACCCAGCTCCATTTCTTTCTCCTCATCGCCCAAAGCTCACCACCAGAGCGAAAGGGGGAGAAGCCAGGGTGAGCTACAGAAAAACCGAAGGCAGGGATGGAAACCGGAGCTCCCAAAGGAAGGGCTGGTCACAGCACTCCAGCCCTGCACGCACGGATCCGACTGATCCCCCGGGAGAACCATCTGCATCCTGCCAACGCACGCAGAGCAGCCTGCAGGAGAGCGGCCGCTATTAGCCAGGAATTGATACCGTCAAATTGCGCACAGAGCGTTTCGGATGCAGGACGAGGAGAAATCCTCGGGGACCAAGCGGAGCAGTGTCCCGTTTTCAGGGGCGACGAGGGAGGGTCAGCGTGAGGGTTTCCTTCACGCGGCCGATTCCTCACCTGCCTGGGAAGACCCGGCAGAAACGCACAAAACAGGCTTCAAAGACCCTGCAAAGGGCACTCACCAGCTCAGCGGGGGAATACAACAGCTCATCGGCTGACGGCACCGTTGTCCTGTTAAATAACGAGCTATTCACTGCAAGAGAGGGCAGAAAAAGGAATACTGTGAGCGTGGTGCTCGGGAGGAAAGCCAACTTCACCTCTTAAGTCGTTCCTTAACTCCACCGAACTGTTTGGAAGCCCTTTGCGCTACTGAAGGGACTCAAAAGTGTCGTTTCAGAGTGACTCAAAAGCATCCATCGCTCACAAAACGGACAGAGAAGGCTAAGTGAAACAGAACTCAAACCTACCTGGGGTTTTTCTGGAGTTCATTGTGAAAATACAACATGGAAGAGGAGGCAGACAATAAAATCCCTCATGAGCGGGCAGTATTTTTTCGCATGATTTCTGGGTTATAACGAATACCCACAGAACGCTCCTAATTACGAATTTAAAATGAACGCACAACACCAAAGACGTCTAGAAAACGCAAAAGGCGTTTCAGAATCCACCGCAAACACATTAAATCAAAAGAGTAATAGAAATCACCGGGGACTGGGAAGTCCTGATGCAGAAGGGAGAGCTGGAACTTCCAGGGAGGAAACGTGAGCACAAAAAATAAGTGCTGTCCTGGTGCTACCTGCTTACAAAGCCTGCTGCTCAAGACCTTCCAGTCCTGAGCTTTGTCTCGAAGGAGCTAGCAAACGATCTGGCAACACAACGATGATGTTCTGCCTCTTTTTTGCTATCTTTTATACTAAGGCTTTTTAAAAATGCAGAACGTGGCCACTCAGGTGCCATGCAGACGGAAGCCGAAGCTGACCACCACCCGGGTGCTCGCAGAGAACCTACACTTGATAAATCACCGCAGCACAGGGCTTGGCGAGATCCGGTTCCTGACGCCTTTTGCACAGAGGCACCTGCCACCAACCAGAAGCTTTTCCTGCTTGACAGGAACGTCGAGATAATCCAAAGTTTACTTTGAGCCCAAACCAAGCTTCTTACTCACTCCTCGTTGTTTGAAGGATCTTAGGAGTGGTCCCAGCTTCCCAAATGGTACGAGCCAGCGTGTACTTGGGTTTTGTAACCATTTGTTCCTGGTGGTGTTGCCAGATCCGTATGTACACTGGCGATACCTGCCTTGCGGCCCACGCTCTAGTGATAGGCTGAGCTCTTGGATCTCCTTCCTTCCGCCCTAGGGAGGAACCCTTTGTGCTTTTCCACTCACAGAGGAGTGGCAAAACCACCCACGTTTGGGTGGCGCCCTGAACACATCCAGCTCCTGCACTTGACAGAAGGGCGCAGCGAGGACCAGGAGCGACCTGAGCGCCATGGCCACCCCTTCTGCCCGTTTCTCAGAGGAACGCCGTTGAGAACGAACCACCCCGGGGATGCAAGGAGACAAGGGTACGGAGACACCTTCTCCGCGGGTAAGGAGGCTCACAGGAGTCATCCCAGGAAGGTTCCCAGTTGGCACGCTGGGTGAAACTCACCCCTCGGCTCAGATAGGGTATCTGAAGACAACTGATAACGAAGGATTAACCTGCCCGTTTGTTATCTGGGCTGCAGCGGAATAGAAGAGAGGAAGGCAAATGCAATCTCCAATCTGCTCATGAAACAGTTTCTTACCTGGATCTACTGGTTCACAGGCACAAGAGTAGTGTGTGATATAGTCCACCTTGAACGCGGAGTTGATGGGGTAATGGTCTGCCAGCTTGATCATCTTCTTGAAAGCATCATAAATGAAGATGAAGCTAATCAGGGAGGAAAAACCTTCTTCGGTGAAGCGGGTGAAGTACTTGACCAGGAAGCTGGCATCGGTGGCGACCAGAATGAGACACTGGAGGGCTGACCAAAGGCCGATCCAGAGACGGAACTCCAGGTAGTCAAAACCGTTGTCTCTGCAAGAAGACAGGGGTGGCAGGAAGGGAAAAGAGCGGGGTTAGATACATCCAGGCAGGATCGTGACTTCCCAGGAGCAGCCCCTGGGACCTGTGCTCATTTAGACCCGACCAGAGGGTTCCCAAGAGCCGAGCTCTTCGTTTTCAGCCAGCCAACTCCACGAACGTACGCGGCGCAGTTTAATAGACACCTCTCCTAGACACACACATGCAGAGTTAAACTTCACATGAAGTGGTAGATGGGAAGTCTTTCTAATTTTGCCCCCAGGGCGCTGTGAATACGAACAATCGCAAAGGCATGACTGCGAGATCGCAGCGCTGCCTTCCCCTTTCCTTGTGAGAAAGGCTCCCCCGAAAAATCCGGCCATTCCGCTCCAGCAGGCTGCTAGGACAATAGCTTTTTCAACCACCACCTCCTCCGCGAGTTAAAAATAACCACCTTCTCCCTCCCCAAACCGTACAAAGTGGTTTTTCCATCTTGTTTTTTTCCCTTCCGCGTGCTGCACCTGGGCTTTAACCTGCCAGCCGGATGCAAACAGCTATAGCGGACAACCACCGAGGTAGGAAAAGCCCTCTAGGATCACCCAGTCCAACCGTCAACCCAGCACTGCCACAACCACTAGACCATATCCTGAAGACCAGGCCTATCCCTGATTTTATTCATTTATTCCAGTCGGAGAAAGAAAAGCGAGGTGCCCCGCTCTTGCTCCCGCCCATCTCCAGGCAGGAGGGGCTGCCTCAATCTGAAGGTGCAGGTTGTACCTCCACGGCATCCTCGACTCCAGGATGAACTTCTCCCAGGCCTGGCATGAATCTGGCTCCAACAGCAGTCACGTAAATACGCTGGCTGCCTTAGCACAAGTCCTGCACCTCCAAAGACCTCTCCAACACGGAGGGTACTCACAGGACAGACAGGATTACAGGCTCTCAATCACGTCCGAGCATCTTCCCACTGAGATCAAATATAACGAGGCCGGAGCTCCAATTAAACACCCAAACCTGCACCGTGACTCCTACCTGCAGCCGTGCCCGGCTTCATAATTCAATAGACCTCTGCTAAAAATAACCACCGGCAGCCCAAGAGCTGTTCCGCATCACAGGCGACTGCGCTTGAAAGAAAGCCCCGTAACGCTCCAGCTCCAAATGCTCTTGGGTTTGTGCGCTGACACACAACCCCGTGACGGGGAAAGGGAGGGTCCGAGGGATGTGGGGCTTTTTCTGTACCACCAAAAATAATCTCCTTGCAAAGGTGGGCCAAAAGCAGGTGGGAACACCCCGGCAAACGGGCCCCCTTTAGCTCGGGGTGCCAGCTGCCACTGCACTGACGTTAACATGGTGGGGAGGGAGCAGAACCTCTTGACACCAGTTAAAAAGCCCCAGGGCATTTAATGCAGCAAAGTTCCGCGAGGAATTCTGGGGCCAGGCAGAGATGCAGAGCCGTCTCCATCATTGCAACTGGTGCAACCGTCTCGCCGAGGACCAACTTGGCCAAGAATTTCCAGGAGGCCCCGAGGAGACGGGCGCCCACCGAGCGGGCAGCGCCCCGGGACACTCTGTGCAAACCCCCGAGGGGACTGCGCGAGGAACACGGGGATGCTGCATTTCGTGCGCTCCATCCCCTCCTTCCCCACCGCCAGCCATCTCACTCCCCAGCTAGTGTCTCGCTAGCGCTGAGACCTTCCTCCCCTCCTCCCTCCTCCTCCACCCCGCTACTCACTTGCTGAAATTGAAGAGCAGCCGCTCGAAGACGAGGACGGGTCCCGTGCTGCTCAGGATTGTGAGCGGCTGGCCGGCAAAAAGGCAAAATATCGCTCCGGTGACGGCCGTGCCCAGAAAGCTCTCCAGCACGCCCTATGGTAGACACAGGAGAGGAGTGAGATCTCCCGAGTCACCTTTCCTATCAGCTTGCTGCAAGAAAATGAGTAGTTATATCAGTCAGCACGTCCCAGACCAAGGAAAGACCACCTTTTGCCCCCGCCTGCAGCTCCACACAAAGACGCGTTTGTTCCAGAGACTCAGAGAGAACCAGGAACCCTCCTTGTTTGATTTCCGCGGCCCGCTAGTTTAATAACCCTCTATTTTATATCGGACAAGGGGAGGAGAGGGTTTTCAAAGAGCACTTTGAGGACGTGAGAGCTCCTTCAAGTGAGACACAAACCAAACCAGGCTGCTTCATCCAGCAGTCACGTGTTGAGACCCGAGTTCATCAGATGTCACCGGCAAGTGATAAATTCCCTCTTCAACGGGCTCTACAATTACCTTTGGCACGCGTGGCAGAAGAGCCTGGACACGCGTTCCTGCATTGCCACGTCCAGCTAGAGCTGGACCATGTTCACTTTTGTAATGCAGATTGTAGATGAAGCACAGATGGCAATAAAATGCAATTATCGACAGAGCGTGCATCCTTCCACAAAAATGGCAGAATTTGCTGGACTTTACCTCGTTTGCTCTTAATGGCAACTCATCTGTTTACACCTGACCAAGTTTCCAAGGAACTACAAGAGCGTTGCCTTCTACTGACCGAGACGTGCAGCCCGTCAGCATCACCCTCTCCAGGAACAACCACCGGGGGCAGATTTTGTTTTATGTGCAGTGGGAAAGAGCTTGGAAGCGTGGCTCTCTGCAAGACAGATGGTTTGAGTAACCCCTGACAGGAACCTGGACCCAGGTCCCGCTGAGCAGCTCCCTGGAGGAACAACTTGAGCTGGGCACCTTGGGATGCTTCACTCTGGCTCGGATGGTACAGGGGCAACTGGGCATGAAGAACATGCTATTTTGCTCTTCTGTTGAAAACCCGAGGTCAAAAGCCCTTCCAGGCTCCTGCAGCGGAGAGACCTAAAGCCTTCAAAGAAGGATGGGGAATGAAGGTTTGTCGAGTCTTACTCTAGCCTATCAGTTATGTTTAAAGAACAAATAGATGCGGTGCTTGAGGATATGGTGTAGTGGTTAGAGAGATGCTAGGAGAAAGGCTGGACTTGATGACCCTGGAGGTCCTTTCCAACCATAATGATTCTGTGATTTTGTGAAAGGCTGTGGATGTTGTCTACCTAGAATTCAGTGAAGCCTTGGACAGCGTTTCCCACACCATTCCCCTGGAGACACCGGCTGCTCATGGCTTGGATGGGCCTATGCTTTGCTGGATAAAAAAGTGGCTGGATGGCCAAGCGCAGAGAGTGGGGGTGAATGGAATTAAAACCAGTTGGCGCATGGTCAGAAATGGTGTTCCCCAGGGCTCAGCATTTGGCCTGTTCTCTTTAGTATCTTTATCAGTGATCTGGACAAGGGGCTTGAGGGCACTCCCAGTACCTTTGCAGAGAACCCCAAGCTGAGCAGGTGTGTTGATTTGCTTGAGGGTAGGAAGGCTCTACATCAGAGTCTACAACTCCCTGAAAAGAGGCTGTAGAGAGGCGAGTGTCAGTCCGTTCTCCTCTGTAGCAAGTGATAGGACAAAGGAAATGGCCTCGAGTTGTGCCAGGGGACGTTTATTGGGAAAAACTTCTTCACTGAAGGCATTGTCAAGCACTGGAACAGGCTGCCTGGGGCATTGGTGGAGTCCCCATCCCCTGCGATATTTAAAAGACGTGTAGATGTGGTGCTGAGGGACATGGTTTAGCAGTGGACTTGGCTGTGCTACGTTAACAGTTGGACCTGATGAGCCTCAAGGCTTTTTGCAACCTAAACAATTCTAGAACTATATTCTGGCCCCTTTGCTCTGCAGCATCCTCCTTCACCTTCATTTTCACTCCTCCTGTGGAAAAGTCTCTCCAGAACACCACTGCCCCACCTGCAGCTTCCTCGGCCCATTTCCCACCCAGAGGGAACAGCTGAGAAACCCTCGCTCGGGAAGCACGGTCCCAAGAGGCCCTTTGAGTGGCGGGGCAGGCCGAGGGCTTGCCCTACCAGCCACCCAAGCCCCTCAGGAGACAGCTCCACAGCGAGGCCTGCGGGCCAGCGCCAGAGCAGGGCCCAAGCGGGGCCACCGAGGGAGCTTGCCGCGGCGGGCAGCCGGGCGCTCCTGCCTCAGGGCCGTGAGGTCACAATGGTGGAACGCCGGAGCCTCCCCATCAGTTGGCCCAACGGCCTCCCTGCCCGGCAGTCGCGCTTCAGCCATGGCTCAGCCGGCCGCTGCGGCGGCACACGGCGAGAGGAAGGGCGAAAAGCGTCGGGCGCCCACCGAAGGCAGGGCTGGGTAAGCCCGGGATCTGCAGCTCCCTCCGTGCTGCGGGGACACGCAGCAGCCGCCGCCGGGCCCGCGCCGCCCGCCAGGGGCCGCGCCACCGGCCGCCCTCGGCCCTGTCCCTCCACACGCAGCTCCGCCCAGAGAGCTTCCCGCGCCTCTCGGAGGGGGCGGCCGCTCGCTCGCTCGCTCGCTCTCCCCGCGGCAGGCGGGGAGCAGGGCCGGGACAGGACGGGCCGGGACAGGACGGGCCGGGACCGGCCCCCGAGCGCCGCCCTCGGCCGCAGCGCGCAGGCGGCGCGTCCCCCGTCGCCAGGGCTCCCCGCGGGCGGGGGAGAAGACCTGCAGGGTCACCAAGTGCCACCTTCACACCCATAGGACGAGAGGAAGTGGCCTCAAGTTGCGCCAGGGGAGGTTTAGATTAGGTACTAGGAAGAAATGCTTCACTGAGAGAGTGGCTGGGCACTGGTACAGGCTGCCCAGGGAGGTGGGGGAGTCACCACCCCTGGAGGTGTTTAAAGAAACAGTAGATGTAGCACTTGAGGCTATGGTGGCTAGAGAGATGTTAGGATGAAGGTTGGACTTGATGATCCTGGTGGTCCTTTCCAACCATGATGATTCTATGATTCTAAGATCTCCCGGAGCCCTCGACCGTGTCCCGAAGCGCCACGTCCACTCGTGGTCTGACCCACGGGAGAGCGGCCGGGGTCGCTCTGGGGCCTCCTGCAGTCGGGTGCGGGGCGCTGTCTTGGCCTGGGGCTCCCCTGGCTCTGGCTGCTCCTCCCTCTGCACAGTCTATCAGTTTAAAACCATTGCCCCTTGTCCTATCACTACAGACTCCGATAAAATCTCTCTCTCCATCTTTTTATAAACCCCCTTTAGATGTTGAAAGCCTGCACTAAGGTTTCCCTGGACCCTCTTCTTCTCCAGGCTGAGCAACACCGCCATTCTCAACCTTCTTTCACAGGAGAGGTCTTCCAGCCCTTGGATCATTTTCATGGCCTCTTCTAGGCCTGCTCTAACAAGTCCATCTCTGTCTTGCACTGGGAGCCCCAGAGCTGACCACAGCTCTGCCTTTTTTTCTGTGATCGTATGTGCCAGCACCTGTGCCCTTCAGTCTAGCAGACAAGTTTAACTCTGCTTCCATGTCAGCTTTCCGAGCAGCATCCTCCCAATGCAGCCATGGCTGTGCTGAACGTGCCATCCCTTCCCAGGAGCCTGCTGGCATCTTCACTTTCTTGGGCTTTTGCAAGTCCTCTGAAGCTTCTAGCTAGGCAATTTGCATCTGCAAAGTTCAGCATCTGCTTAGAAAAAACAAACGCTGTGTATAGGAAGTTTAATGTGACATTGCAGGACCATGACTCATCAGCACCAGCATTGTTTTCTCTGCCATGGTATTTTTATTTGTCCTGAACCCCAGAAGAATGACACAACTCAGTTCACCACATGACAGCAGCACCTGGCCCACTCTTCACAGGCTCATCTTGTCAGGAAAAGGTAAATAAAGTCACACCATGCAGGCAAGAGCCATCCCAAGGGAGATGGTCACTATACACACCATGCAGGGACGAGAGGGCTGTGAATCCAGCAGCTGCTGATGAAACGAGATATAGAGTGGCGGATCAAGGAAGCAAATGGTCAAGTACAATTGCTTGTTTGCGCTAGAGAGGGTCAGGGATAAAGCCCCGGCAGTGCCACGGTCAGGAGATTATTGTCAGGAGGACCACTGCTGCTGCCATCCACAAGTGATGCTGGGCACTCTGTCTTCACACCAAAACTTTCCAAGGTCTTGGTTTGCAGCCCTTTTGCAAACACAGTTCAGAGTAGAGAGACCTGTGGGCTCTCCCAGAGGCCTCCAGCATCAGTCTGCCTCCCAGGGCTCCTTTCCTGGCTGTGAGTTCATGGGGGTGGCAGGTGGGGAAATATTAAGCAGGCGGGACTTCCCATCCTGACCTCAAAATGGAGTTGGAAGACCTGGCCAGGTGCCCTCTGCCCTGCCTTGTCTTCCTTTCCTTTGGCTTCCTATCCCTTGCCTTTCCCTTCTGCTTCCCTTAGGCAATGTTAACCACCTGCCCTGAAGGCACAGTAGAACAGGACTGAGAAGGTCCTATGGCCACCCTTCCCCACCAGCTGTGTTCAGAGCAGGCACTGGGGTCAGCACACCAATGTCCTCTTTTGATGCACAGGCCCAGGGGCTGCAGGCAGGGGGCTGTGCACAGGAGTGCGGCTCTCTGGACTTGGGCAGGAGCATGGCATCTTGCCGTGTGAATCCTGCCCTGCTGGGAGCTGTGTCACACTGGGAGGAGGATGGTGGAGGGCCAAGCTCAGATGTGAACCCAGCACTGTTACGCAGCTGGGATTTGGTGAGATGATGTGCCACCTCCACACAAGCCCCTGCCACGGCAATGGTGACGGAAGCTGAGGGACCCCTGCCCTGTGCTCACAGTCCTTCTAGGTCCACAAAGTGATGGGGCTGGTGGTGTCCCTTCTGAGCTGAGTCACAAACAACACCACGACAGCCCATGGGGAAGGCAGGATGTCTGGGAGGTGTCAGTGGGCAGGTGAGAAGACAGGTGTGAATTCAGATCTTCCCTTCTCGGCTCTGCCAGGAGTTCATGCTCTGCATTGTACCTCCTGACTAAAACTGCCCAGACCAATGCTTGGGCACCAAGAAACATAACTGATGTAAAATTGCACTGTGAAGACATGCCAGGAGCTATGACATAAAGCGTCTTGCACATCTCACTACTGCTATATTTGCCGTTAGAAAAAAGAGGTGGTCCCAGTTGACTGGAGGTTAGCAAATATTTAAGTTTCATAAAGCCATCTGTACTTATTATGCCTTTCATTATGCCTTACCAATGAGAACCTGGAGTACAGCCACATTAAACGAATTAGGAGGGGTAATCCTTGGAGCCCCTACACTCGTTTAGCTACACCAATGTAGAAAAGCTGGTTTTGTTTTTTTTTTAAAAGGATGCCTACTAAACTTTCTATAAAACAAACAGTATTGAAAAATACCTTCTAATCAGATCTACCTGCATCCAAAAAGCATTTACCACAAGTAATTAGATGAAATTTGCAAACAGAATTGGACAAATAATAGCTCTTTTCATTTTGATGGGTAACTTGGGCCAAGCAGCTATAAAAATGTTTCAAGAAACAAATATTACAGAAATCAAAATAGCAATTACTCT